>JAZHYW010011052.1:0-70231 GCA_037355805.1 Ixodes ricinus | reverse complement strand
AGGCGTACCCAGCTACATTCTAAACGAAAATTCAATATTCTCAGGCGATTTCTGTGGCTTCCTGAGCCAGGCGGAATAGCCAAAAAACGTTCAGACATATCTCCACAGCGATGAGACGCGCTTTTTGTGCAAGTGATCAGATAAAAAAAACTAAAATTAATTATTACTATTATCAAAATACCCTCCTGGAATATGATACTAGACATACCGAGATACGTGAAAGATGTAAATTAAATCTCCTTATCAATTTTTGTGGCTTCCTCAGCCAGGGGCAACTGGGCGGAAAAATGTTCTGGCATAGTTCCCAGAGCGACAGATGCGATTTTTTGTGGGAGGGGCGAGATATAAAAAATTGCAGGAAAATAATATTTATGAATATTAAAATTTTTTGCCGGAGAATGATAGTAGACATGCCCAGCTACATGCCACGTGGAAATTTTACCTCCTCATGCAATTTCTTCTAATTTCTTGACCTTATGAAAAAAGCACTGTATAATTTAGTCGGCAAAAAGACGACAAGTAGCCTAACTCGCACTTTTTGCCTACTGCTTTGCCTTTTAACACTCCAGAAGCTTCCTTGAGATTATAAATGCGAACTAGGGTGCCTTCATCTCCGCTTTAATCGGGGTGATGACATCTTTTGTAGTACCCGATGCCGACAGCACGTGCTCACAACGAGAATACAAAGAAATACCTTGAAAAAAAATGGTGCCGTAGCACAAGTAAAGCGCGCTCCTACCAAAGAATAAAAAGCACAGCGCCCGTATGAGAAATATTGCACCATTGTTGGTGACATGGTCACGTGACGATAATTTACGGGGGTCACGTGACCATCGTCCGTTGCGCCACATTAACCACGTAACCACAGTGAAAGAGTGGGCCAACGGAGGCCACAAGGTCATGTGACCATGATCCGTGGGGTCATAAGAACACGGTCCGTGGAGTCACGGGAACATAACGCGCGGGGCGGGGGGGGGGGTTCCTCTCCGCCAGGTCTCCACGCGGGAAATGATATCGCATTTAAGCCTCACAGGTTGTCCAATTGTCCAAGCTGACAGCCAACTTTTTGCCGATCACGGGCGAGTGCGGTTCTTCTTGGTGGGCGGCCAACGGAACCCCCCCCCCCCCCCCACCACCCGAAAAGTACAGAGGAAGCACCTAGAGCTCCCAGAAGTGTGTGAGTCAGAAATTGTGTAAAGTCGTCGATTTCTTTACTAGGATTTGGGCATGGTACAGGAACCGCAAAATCTCTTATTGGTCCATAATTGCTATCGACATGTATGGCGCTAAAATGAATTCATTTGTCCTTCGAAAAGAAGGATCTTGCTACCATGGTGCAATCATCAGAAATATATATTTCATTCGTTAAAATAGTAAAGATTTGCGAAATATTTTGGGCGTGAGATCTCTGCTGACCCAACCATGTTTTAACGCTATTGCCAGCCCTCGGTTATTAGAGAGCTTTAGACCTAGATAACTCAAAATTGAGCGTGAATTTCAAAATGCTCTCCTGGAATCAATTAAAGCTAAGATTAATAAAGCGATCGCATTTGACTTCAAGCTCCTGTGGCGACAAGCTTTTCTTCCTGGGAGCTGAATGTCATGGCCTCGTTTTCAATGGGAGTCTATGGGATTCGGTTTGTTGATTCGGGAAGGAAATATAATGGTCGTGAGGCACTGAAATTCTTCAAATAAGCGGGCTATTAGATCAATATTATGGCCCCCCGAGTGCAATTAAATTTGTGGAGTTTTAACTGAATTACAAAAATAAAACTTTTTTGCCCATTGAGTTACGCTGGGGCGCTGACGTGACTGCCGAGAGATGGCGTAAGTTGCGAGCGGCGGCATGTCCCGGATTCTTGGGGTTGGTACAATTTTTTTTTCAGCCGCCGGATTTTACTTTGTTTACATGACCTTTCTGATTGCAAGAGACATGAAAACGTATGCGCACTTTAAAACTGTTGAGATCCGGTAGTCGGTGGCGAAATTGCTGGACCGTTCCAATTTTCGACGTAATTTGTTCACTTTCCTTAGGATATCTAGACTGTAAATTAGCAAGCGCAAATGACTAAGAGGAGAAAAACGGGACAGGACAGAGCGCTTACTTACAACTGTCAATTTATTAGAACACGTAGAGAAAGACAAGGTGGAAGTGAAAAAGGGAAGTCCCCCTCTTCTCCTTCTTAGTCATTTGCGCTTGTTAATTGAGAGTCTAGACGTTCAACAGACTAGCTCCCGCAATTAAGATTGGTGATTTCTTAGAATAACCAAATATTCCAGCTGTGTAGCAGGAGGGTGGAGGGTCAAGACGCTAATTAGCCCAGGGCCTCTATATTTCTTAATCCGGCCCTGTATTGCGCGCATAGTATTCGCAACTTTCACAACCTGGTGCCTATCAAAATGGCTGTCATCTGGATGATCGTCGTAGAACAGCAGGTCGAGGCTGGGCTTGCGACGCGTGAGTAATTCCAGTTTTGCTGTATATGAGCTGTATTAGAGCCTTAGGTTTATCTTTTCCACGTCAGGAAGGTGTTTGCGGGCACTCTTTTTGTTAAGCCGATCATCCAGGAGCTAGGCGGCGCGATTCTACACCGCGGGTACCACCATCGCTGAAAGTTGCGAATCTTAACCAACTGCGCCATCGTTCTGAAGCACGTGCTTACCAAGAATAGTGTGTGGTCATAGTAGTCTTCTCCACCGTTGAGGAAGCCGTAAAACGAATCGAAACCTCTTCGGGTCGGCGTGTAGCTTTCTTTGTAGTAACCCAAATTCCACTGTAATCAAATAAGGAATGATTAAGGGAAGATGAAGGTGACGTTGGAAGCACCTTTACCTTTCCGATCATGTGAGTGGCGTATCCTAGGTTCTTCAGGTACTCAGGCATGATGGTTAAGTTTATCGGCAACCCACGCGGCTCCGCCGGAAATTGGACGGAATGTTGTAAGCCTGATAAAGACAAATGGACAAGCAAACATGCAGATTATTTTAGATGGTAAAATCCCGCAGCTTTAGAGAAGGTTGGGTGGCGACGACTGCACCGACTAGCGATTTCAAAAACATAGCATTTATCAGGCCGGCTCTTAGCGCCTTCGTGTCTGCGCCTGGAATGTAGCCTCGATGACCTCATGGGGTCACGTGACGACCATCATAAGCGTAACGGAAGTCACGTGACATCATGGCGTGAAGCGACGTAATTTCCCGTGACACCCTGGCGTTCCATGACATTGGTACGTCACGTAACATCGTGCCGTCACAAGACACCGTGACGTCCCATGACGACGTGATGTCAAGCAACCCTGTGACGTCAAGTGGCCGCGTCCTTTCTCTTATGGTCACGTGACGTCATGTGATATAGTGACGTTACATAACACCGTAACATCACGCGATTCCGTGCTTTTCCCATTCTCACTTGACGTAAGCCTATGTGAGATCATGACGTCACGGAAAAGCTATAAATGCCATACATTCAGGGCGCCATTGGAATCTTCGAGGAAACAGGACGTTTATAGACGGGAATCGCGGTCACTCTCCGCGCCAGCAATTAAAGGGATCTGGTTACGACTGGGGTCTGCTTCCTGCAAACCGCCGACAGGCTCCTCTAGCGGACGTGACGATAGCCCGACCATTTCCGTACCTTTGTATTCGGGAAGTATATGCACTGTTACATCGTCTCAAGCCATATATGACTCATAATTTAAAATGCTGTGCTTCATACTACAAGGCGTGTATACGTGACAGGTTGTTATTTTCTTTTTCGTCGCTTTTTCAGACACACTGTAGTGTAACACACGACCCTGACTTCACAGAGCTGCGGTGGCAAAGTTGTCAATATGGCGCATGCACCATACTGACAACACATTACGTCACATCACGTAGATTTCATCACATCAATTCACATCACGTAAATCTGCTCTCGGCGCACGCGTAGTGGTTACATCTGGTGTGGGCAAACGCTGACTCGTTTGTAAACAGCGAGTTGGTGAAGAAAAATGACACCGGGAAACACAAAATAGGGAGTTTTAGTGAGTCGTTTTAACGCGAACGGTTCGTCCCCGAACGACTTCAGGCACCACAGCGCATACGCACGAAAATCGTTCGGGACTTCTGAGAGAATTGATATTTAATCAGTTGTCTTGACGCGAACAATTTGTCTCCGAAGGAGCGTGGGTAGGATTCATCAAAATTTTTATGATTTGCAGCACCCGACTAGCATGAACGAGGAAGACTCAAAGCCTTTCAACCAGGCCGACGGAGCAGGATGGGTTCGAGCAAGCGGTGCAAGGCGATTCAAAAAGGCCGCCGTGGCTTCGTCTTTAAAGGGACCATGAAATGACCTTTTTACTTTTGCCAGATAACTTTTACATTAAACCTTTCAACGTTCACTGAACGCTGAAGAGGCATCCGTTTTCGTCTCGGTTTATTAACTTCTACACAAAAAAAAATTAAATATCGACTTTTTCTTTCTCTCCAAATGACCGCAAAACAAGTTACGGTGTAATTTTGAAGGTCGTGACATACCGTGTTTCCGGAACCGGAAGTTCTCTCGGCTGTAGAATGGGAGCGTCTGCGGCGGCACCGAGTTGGGGGTGCGCCGGTAGGTTTTACTGCGCTGATGGCGCTGATGTCACCGACGTATTTTCTGAATCGGCGCCTCTCATCGCCGCGATAGCCATGGACACATCGCAGCTGAGCGAAATTCAATGAGATATGTTGCGCTACAGCGACAGCATGGGACTAGTCCCATACGCCGGTATGCCTGTTGGGAAGTGCGGCGAGTCTTCCGGCGAAGACTCCAGAAGTCAACCCAACTGTCATTTTTGGTAAAAGGCGGCCCGTGTCAGTCGTTTGCAAAGCCACGTAGATGGAAACAAATTGCCGCGGCGTTTTTCGAGGCCTCGGAGATGCAAGAGCGAGCCGACGTTAAAAAAGATACGTTTAAACTACGACAGTGTCAGCAAGAGCCACGTAAATACCTGTTCACACTCGGAGCGGACGCGGGTGTTTGACGGAAGTGCTGTATTTACACTGTTGGTAAGCGTTTCGGGACCAATCTTTTACGATTGCAACTCGATACTGACGTGACACTCGGCAAAGGAAGGTAGGACCGGCATTGCACGTAGCTCCCACGAACTATTATAGCTCGACAGTGACGTACAGTCGTGTCAGAATAAAAATGGCATACTAATCACAAAGTGTACATACCATGTTACGAAGATAATCCATACCGCGTTTATTCGAGCTCTATATCACACAAAACAAGACGATAGAATCGACGAAAGTCCCTTTTCGACGACAGTGTTCGTCAACACTGCCTCGGAAAACAAGGAAATGACAAGGGAAGAGATTGACCTCACGTCTTAATCTAAAATTGAGGTCAGCGATCAAACTATAATACGGGAAGGGTCCACAAGGGTCGCGCGGGCATATTCCATTCAGCACGCCAGCCGGTCGTGGGCAGACGGTCTTGGCCAAGTACCGTTGAAGCAAAGGAGTTGGAGTGCCTGCTAGGCCTATCGTCAGTGGATTCGTCGCCGTTGAAACTTTTCTCCGGTGTTTGTAAATCCAGCGTTGTTGTTCGTCGTGGTCTGTTTCAAGTACTTTTTCTTGCTGCTTGAGGTTGGGACGCGCGAGACGAACACGTAGAAAACTAAACATTCGTTGGCCGTCGCGACGCATCGCGACGTAAAAGCGACGCTGTCGGCCCTACTGTGCCTACTGCGCTTGCGCAGTAGTTGCGTCATTTACTACACGATAGATGGCGCTTGGATCTCACCATTATCAAATTTGGCAATTTTTGTCACATCTCTAACTATGCTACAAAATGTGGATCTGAATATTACTTAACAAAACTTTTATGAAACGTTCGCCGGCTATTTATTGTTTACGATCGCGGTGCTGGTGAGGTAGGCTCTTACCCAATAGGCGACGTGGATTCGGCTGACGTGCAGCAATTCCGCGGATGCATCGCAGTGAAAAGGCAGAGAGCTTTCGAATTAAAGTAGGCGCACAAGAGTCCAGTTTTCTTTTAAAAGTTCTATAGCAAATAATTTTTTTTGGCTCCCCATTTTTGTGTTCTTGTGTTTCTTTTCACACCTTTTACGGCGATCGGTGGTTGAAATTCGATTTCAAAATCGTTTCATGGTTCCTTTAAGTAAAAGGTCGCCTGCCAGCAATTCGTCGACGTCTCGACAGCCTACTGCACATTCAAAGAAATGAGTCTGCATGTTGTGGCTGACGGGACAGCGGTTCAGACACCACGCGTTCCACTTAACTTATCTATTTTAAAACTACCCCCCCTTACAATACAACACGACTGCGCATACAAGTAACTCTATCGAGCTCGCAAGTCCCTATGTTTTCATACTCACATCCAGATATTGGCATATGGTTCTCGAAGTGGATGTTTGACTGTGTCGACGGTTCATTTCCAAGCTCTTGAAGAAGAGCACCTTATGTTAGTTTTACTTCGTACACGATGGCTACCGCAAGTGGCATCTTGTATACCTGAAGCAAGCCTACAACAACAACGACAACCTATAAGTAGTGACATTCAAAACAATATTTTATCAGTTGTTTGCATTTCTTGAAATACACCACCTACAATATCGGCCCAGCGATGGCGGACTCAATGCTCCACCTATCTGAGGCGTTTAAACAAATGGCAAGGTGCCCAACCTTTTCCATTTTTATAGACTACAGCTGCAGCATGTGCAGTGGCGTCGGCGAGTCATTCGTAGATTCACTTTCTCTCCAAAACAAAATAGCAGTTACTTATTTGAATTACCTTGGGGTGGGAATTGCAGCGACTGTCCAAGCTTCTGCTTCATTAGCCATGTTGAAAGGATTTGAGTCTCTTCGTTCACGCTAGCTGTGCCGAAAATTGTTACGATTAGGTCAAACTGTTCTTGAGTTTCCGCGCAATATCCGTGCGCAGGGGTCGCACACAAAACATGATAGAACACATAATCGCGTAAAATTGCGTAAGAAGGGTGAAAGTTAGAAAACACAGACTTCTCACACCTTTTTCACACAATTTCTGAATATCGGAGGGTGTAAGAAGGGTGTGGTAATGATTTACTCCCCTGACACGCCTTTTGTACGCCCCAATTGTAGCTATGGTTTCTGAAACCGTGCGAAAAGGGTGTATGGGCGAATTATACGCCATTCATTCACGCTGTGTGAAAGGGGCGTAATGGTGACACGAGTCGAATACATCTATGATTTCATGGCCGTGCTTCTTGATAGCTTTGGTGAAACTTTTGCTGAAATGCGGCTGCACAAACATCAAATGTGATTAATTCCCACATGGAGTCGCGTATGATTGAGCAGTGTAGAGACTAGATTTTGAAACTCCAATCTAACTCTCCGTCCGACATAAGCCGAATTTTCCGTGTCGCGCGTGCATCAGTTCTATCAGTTACACTTTATTTTTAAAAAGTGTCTCCGCTCATAAAAGATTAACAAAGACGTGGAAATATACAACCCAGGCAGCACACAGTATTGTGCCGATATTGACACCAAATCGGAACGGTTTTGCCGATACCTTTTTGGTCTAGGCAATATCTGTAAAATATCGGACTTGTCTCGCTGATACCATCATCTAAATGTAGGTCGCGACCAAATATACCGTACCCTCCACCGTTTTTGGCTGAGTGTCGAGAGTGTCCTCTGTGAATCGGCTACACCGGCGAGGTATTTCCATTTCGTGACCGCCTCAAAACCAACATTGAAAATAAAAAATGGGCAAAACGGAATCTGCTTACTTTTAGCCCGGAAAAGACGTACAAAGAAGCAGGGAGATTAGCTCCCCATTGAAAATAACACTTTAGCCCTGATGTGTTATGAGACCATCTCAGCCACTCAAACCTCTTCAGCCCATCAAACCCCTCAGCTCTTAAAATCCCTTCAGCTTTTCAACACCCTTCAGCCCTTCAGACTTCAAACCCATTAGCGCTTTAGCCCTTTAGAAACCAGAATAAGTGTGAACTATATACCGAAAATACAGTTTAAAACGTTATTGGAAGTTTATTTCGGACATTGAGTTTACATGCTTACTGTAAGGCAAAAAGTCGAAAAGACCCAAAATGTGCTCAAAGCCGAGGCGCAAGCAGCTGTATACAAAAGATATCACGCTAAATAGAAACAACCGAGTTCTTTGTCGCAAAAAAAGAAATATCTCTAGGGGTACCCGCTTATTGGTTCTGGGGATCGATGGGGAAAGCGCGAGTGAGTTTTTCAAGGTCTGCGATGATTCAAGCCGAACAAAATGTCGGGGAAGGCGGCGGGATTTTCTCAAGATAAACCCCCTCGACGCTGTTGCCGGGCCCCCGCCATGTTTCCACGAATTTCGCGCTCTATTGATGAGGACGCTAGCGAGGATAGCGCTGGCTCTTGACTGCGCTCGACTCCGTGTCAACACAACTGTGTGTACAAGCTTGGCGCAAGCGATCTTCGCAACGTTACCGTCCGCTTGCCGCTACAGAACGCACCAGGTTCAAAAGCAAATATGCAAATGCGCTCAAACACAAAGTTGGTTTACAAGAATATATGAAACATTTGAAGAGATCTTGCGCACCTTGGTTCTTTTTGGTGTTCACCTGAAGTTATTGTGGCAAAACCGTTTCGATGGCATTTGATATTCATTCTTTTTATGGAGCGGAAGTTTTCCGGGGCCTGCCCCGCTTAGGCTGTCCGGCGCGTCGATCGAAGCGTCGCAGGTCGAAACGAGCCGTGCTGCTAGGCTACATATCGCGTGTGTGAACAATGCGTGTTGGCAGTGTGCTTTGAGACGCTAAAAGGCCGACCTGGCCATTACAAGCACCATCGAGCGTGCGCTGGTCCAAGGCTGAACGAGGGCGTCAGACCTGTATCTGCACGAGCGCGCGTGCTCAAGCCAGCGTGTCACGCTGGACAGCGCCTGTAGCATGAGCCTCGCGCTTGTAGGCATCGCGCTGCGGTCTGGACCCAAGCTGAAACGAAGTATAGTACGTTTTAGCAGAACCTTGATCAAAAAATTATAAAGTTGACCAGGCATGTTTCAGCTCATTTTTAAACATTTGTCTGTGCATTTGTTTGACTCATTTCACCTATAGGAAGTATTCGCTGGACGCCATAGTTGAGGGAGATGTTTAGAGCGCATGCTCACAACGAGCTCACATTAAAGAGAGCTGTGCAACGGTATTTAGTTGGAATGTTTTCACTTTACACGAGCTTACTGGCACTGGTGGGACTCAAGGATACTCGCACGCAACGCGACTGGCCAAGAAACTCCTTTGTTGCGGTCTAATTTCAAGGACAAAAGCGATCATTTTCATTCAATCTCTCTTTTGCAAAATTTGATGACGTAACGTGGGGATCGCAGTACACCCAAGTGACGATATTTGAATGCGGTTCATAGATTGGACCCGAGCATTGCGTGGGCGCTCGATTTGGGCTCGTGATAATTACTAGCTCGAGAAGCATTCGGGTAGTGGCCCGTGTCCAATCGCTTCAACGACGACAATAGCCGAGCCATAACAATGTCTGGAACTCAGCGCGTGTCCTCTGCTTTGCCAACCCCAGCGCGTGGCTATGATCAACATTGGCGGCATATAATCCATTCCAGGTCACGTGGCCGCTTGTTCTGGCTTGAGGGGTGAACGCTGCTCGTTTTTCTTTAATTTGTTTCTGGGACTTCTATTGCGTGGGGTGAAAAACGAACGCGTGTTTCATAGGTCATCAACGTCAGGGATCCGTTCTCAACGGTATTTGCGCAAAGTACAAAAATTGTTGCATCGCCCCTTTAATTGGCTGCTAAGACCAGCAATCTTGATGGTGCGGAATGCACGTTGCAAAAGAACTGTGGAAGCTCGTCGTCAGCACGCGCTCAGCAGTCGCGCACAAAGTTATGGCCACCAGTGAATACACTCTGTAGACGATGGGTGGCCGAACTGGAACTTGCGAGCCACACGCGGCTCTCCTCGGGTTCAAGTAAGGCTTGCGGCTCCCTGGTAAGAGTGCCCTCGTTCCTCTCCTGTGCCCCAAAACGAAAAGAGTTCTACGATTAAAAGAAGAAAAAAGAGCTCACAATCTTGGCAGTTTTGTACTATTGGCGATGTGAGTGATCGAAAGTGTCGCTGTGGTCGGCCCATCACAATTGGCCGAATGCTGACTATGACGTCAGCAAAGGATGTCTCATCGACGGAAATAAGAGGAATCTAAGAACTTCAATCTTGACGGTGTTGGCAGTGTTGCTTTGAGACCGCTATGATTTCAGGCTTCCAGAATGCTCATTACAAACACCATCGAGCTTGTTGTTCACAAGGTAATGACGTCACGAAAGGTAACCGAACGAGGGCGCCACCGAAACATCTCGCCGCTAATACTCCGTTTCACCTTATGTTGTACCGCAGCGAAGGCTAGAAGCGCGAGCTCATAGCGTTGGCGGCTGCCCTTGGTGCACGAGAGCTTGTGCCGCCGAGATGTGCCCTAGAGCAACGAGCTCGCGCTTGAAGCCTATAAGACGCTTTGCAGCAGTTGTGCATGGGCGCCGCCATAACTGACCTTCAGTTTTTGTTTGCTCTTATTCTGTTCGCTTCACCTCATCACTGCCACAGAATGACAGGTTATTGCCACCTTAGGTTCTACTGCGTCCGTCTCCCCAGCATAGGCCTCGGTGGAGGCTCATAAACGCCCGCTTCGAGTGGCTCGGCATTTCGGTAAAACAGAAGAAGGTCGGCAATGGCGGCTCAATCTGGCGCGTGTGTAAAGCGTCTATACACTACGTACATACAACTGGACTGCTTATTGACACATAAATCTGTCCAGTGACCCCTGTTTACCAACGATCGGAGATCGAAGACGAGGAAGTGGGGCAGAGACGTTTTGAAAAAGGAGCTCGTGGCTGGGGAGCTCGTGCCTCGGAACAGATGAGATCGACACGTCAGATCAAGCTGCTTGGTGTCTTGTGCATAGTGTAAATAAATGTTTACTTTAACGTAACCAACGATGACTACCAGAAGTTCCTACACCTTGTTTCTTTATTGTTATAGAGGAAAATTCGAACAATCTAGGCCGGGGTCACACTGCTTACACACCATACAAACGACAGCTTGCAAACACGAGTCACTGCAATATCCGTAGTTTCGAATGCCTGCGTATTCGTTCTCCGGCCTTGTGCGTTTCAAGTTTTTGCAGATGTTCTCCTGCAACACGGCCCACAGAACGCAGTATGTCCCATGCACAACAGGAGTGGTGTACCACATTCTCCTTTCATGCGGGAAATGCTACATCGGCCAAACGGGCCGATGGAGCAGAGCCCTCGAGCATGCAGCGGCAGGACATCTGGCAACTCATTGGAGGACGTGCCAGTGCAGGGCAGCTTTTAACAGCACAACCATTTTTGCCAGTAACAAATATCCTCATGCGCGTGAGATGCTAGAGGCCTTCGAATGCCGCGTGCCAAGTTTCTCATTGAGCTCATTGCCGTGCGGCATTCGAAGCACGGATTTCGCGGTGACTAGCGTTCCAGACTGTATGTCATGTGTATGATATATACGCCGCGTCAGGGACAGTGGCTTGCTAACGAACCATCAAAGAAGTCACGAAACAATGTCGGGGTGGAATGTTCATGACTTTGCAAGCATTCTTGCGCAGACCGCCACCGATTAAGAAACTTCTTTGTCGCTGTGAATTCGCGAGGATAAAAGGGGACTATTCTTTTAGTCTTGCCTTCGCAACTCTTGTTGAAGTAATTGTGGGACCGAAGCCACCAACCTGACGACCAGAGGTCGGCATTTTAGGTCGCCCTCACTAACGCTCACCCTCACAGCCATACTCACCTAAGCCCCTCAATCACCCTCACCCTCACAGCTACACTCACCTTTAGCCCCTCACTCACCCTCATCCTCACAGTCACACTCACCTTCCGCCCTTCACTCAGCCTCACTGAACCTCATGGCCCTCATGCCCCTCACGTACTCATGGCCCCCATGCACCTCACGCACTCACGGCCCTCACGCACTCACACCCCTCACGCCCCTATGGCCCTCACGCACACACCGCCCTCACGGCCCTCACGCACTCATTCTCTCCCGCTCCTCGAGCACTGACGGCCCTCACGCCACTCAGGCCCGCTTCAGACGGGACAATTTCGCCCAGCAACTTGACTTCGCAACTCCAGCAACACGGGCCGCCCGTGTTCACACGCAACAACCAATTGCTGCAATTTGCCGTCATCATCATCGACATTTTATTTTTCTTGCACTATTCAGACACAATTACGGGCTATAAACGTGTTTTTATGCATTTAAATCTCGTTGAAAATACTAATGCCTCTTTCTGAAATAGTTTATTTTCAAAAACGATCAGTTTCAAACCAGAACCAAGTCCTTTGTTGTCATCATTAACGGCACTAGGTATCACGTAAAAATAGTGAGTTCCTGATTGGCTGCAGCCACTTCAAACGTGTTTAAATTGCTCCGAGTTGCTCGCATTTTTCGAGCCGGACCCAATCTCAGCAATTCGTGTCGATCTAGGCAAAGCTAGGGAACAACCCGCAAGCAACACCAAAATTGCTGTGAAAGTTGCTCCATCTGAAGCGGGCCTCACGCACTCACCGCCCTCGCGCCCCTCACGCACTCATCGCCCTCACACCCCTCACGCACTCACCGCCCTCACGAACCTCACGTACTCATGGCCCTCACACCCCTCACGCCCCTCGCGTACTCACCGCCCTCACAGCCCTCACACACTCACGGTCCTCACACCTGACACAGCCCACACGGTTCTCACTCACCCTCACACTCATGAATTTTCCTGGTTCAGAAAATCACTCACTCTCACCTCGCCTGTGAAGGTAAGGGTGAGAGAGGGTGAGTGAGGGCCCTCATGAGTTAGATTTACCGAGGTATGCTGACGACAGTCGAACGCATCTCGTGGATTGGACTCGAGAACTGACTGAGCACTCGACTTCGGCTCGTAGCAATCAATGCCTCGGCGGACACTCGGGTATTTAAATGGCTTGTGTCGAACCACTGCAGTGATGAGGATAGCCGAACTCAATGCGTTGGGCTCATCACAGGTTTACTACTTCGCCGACCCCAGCGCGTAGCTAGGATTAACGTTTGCGGCATAGGATAGGCACTAGGCCACGTGGCCGCTTGTTCAGACTCCGAGTTAAGATGAACGATGCTAAAATTTCTCAATTTTTTTGGCGACTGTCATTGCCTAGGAAGAAAAATTAAGGTAAGTTTATTCGGTTATTAACGTTATGGAGCGATACAAAGTAGTATTTAGCGAAAGAAACAAAATCGTTTCGTGGCCCCTATAATTAATGTTTCATTAGCGGTTCAAGAAACATTCTGCTGCCTGGTGTTATTTGTTGTAGTCGACATTTATTGGCGATGTGCGCGATCAAAAGCGTCGCTGTGGTCGGCCTTCTACGATTGGCCGAATACCAACTATGACGTCGGCAAAGGATTTCTCATCGACGGAAATAAGAGTAATGTAAGAACTTCAATTTTGACGGTGTTGGCAGTGTTGGTTTCAGAGCGCTATGATTTCAAGCTTCCACCATGCTCATTAAAAACACCATCGAACTTGTCAGTCGCAAGGTAATGACGTCACGAAAGGTAACCATACGAGGGCGCCAACCGAAACATCTCGCCGCTAATAGGCAGTATTCACTGGCGACCATGGCTGTGTGCGCGAATGCTTAGCGCGTGCTGATGTTGAGCTTCCCACAGTTCTTTTGGAACGTGCATTCCACACCATCAAAATTACCGACCTCATCAGCCTGTTAGGGTGAAACCTCGTTCTCAGCATGCGAAAAGCCCCTTCATGTTTCAAAAGTAGAGCAAGGTGCGTCGATGCACGAGACACGTGCAACGTGCAGCCCTTGAGAAGATCATGGCGGCTCAGCGCAGCTCTGGAGCTAGATTTTAGACGCCATGTTTTTCCCAGAAGTGGCGGGCGGCACGTGTCTCGAGCATTTCCACACCAATGAATGGCGTCACTTTTCCCAGGATAGAGGGCTTTAAGCATGCGCTGTAAACAGCGCCCTCAAATATGGCGTCCAGTGTATACCGCTTATACGTGTCCTGTTTGGAAAGGATTTTTTCTCCTTATAGATACTTGTTAAATGTAGCCCCCTTTTTTCCGCGGCTCTTCTGAACTTTGGTAGTTTTGTCTGCGACTCTAACCGCATGTCACCCTGACCACCCTTGCTATTTTCCTTTCCAGAAAAAGGGCTCCTGGTCGGTTATATTTTCAGTGTTCATACGCAGGGCGCGTGATTTGCTCGCTTTCTGCAGCGACGAACATACGCGTGCTGGGCTGAGGAGATCGCACGCTGGGCTGAGGACTTGTAGATATTGCAGTGGTTTATTGTATAAGTGTTGTTCATTGCGTCTTTTTTACTTCGGTTTCTGACAGTTGTACACCCAATTTAGAGTGCGAATTGCAGTCATAACACCCGAATAAAAAGGTTGGAATCACACCTTAGCTTAAAAGTGTTCAGAATAGCGCCTTTCTTTAGGGGTGTTATGAATAACTCCCTCTACTTACGGCGTCTTGCTACACCAATATGGGTGTTAGTTATAGGACGAACCTATGGCGGAGGATAAGTTCGTCTGCTTCTTGCGGAGTGGTTGCGGTGACGTCAGAACGCCGAGCTCCGATTGGCTCGATTTCAAAAATAGTGGGTCGCCGCCAGGGTGTCGAGACCGAAATGTTTTTCGTTCCGGTTTTCGTTCCGGTTCAGGGTAAACGGTTCAGCTTCGGTTCAACTCCGGAGTGAAAAAATAAAGGTTCAAACCGGTTCGAACCGGTTCGTACTCATATGCTACAAAAACAATTGACGGCAGCAAAAGATTAACTATGCATATTTTATAAACGTGTTACGGGGAAAACGTTTTGGTCCTTGCTGTTTCTGCTACCAGAGATCGAAGCTGTTTTGCTGTTTTCTGAAGCTGTAACTGTTGATTGAATCCCCCTTCCCTTACCGGTGCTAGACTTTAATTTCGGTTAGATTATTAAATTGGCTGAGTTATTTTAAAAGCAGATTTGATGCTGCACGGCAGGGCAACTAGTGCAGGTTCTAAAATATACATCGGCCTTTGTATCGCTTTCTTATCCGATCAGTCGTACAATGAAATCATGGCGTTCAAAGTAATTTGTACACAACTCTACAAAATTAAAGAGAAGAAACACTAAGAAGGCTTATTAATTGGTCCCTTTTGCTGACGTACGAATTCGGTATGTTCTAGTGATAAATTTGACTTCCACATAGAACGAAACACCGCAAAAATAATTTATCAGTTTTGGCCAGGAACGAGAAAAGAATTATTTCGGTCAATTTCAACTCGGTTTGCGCGAAAATATTTTTTGTTGCATTTTTTGTTTATTTTTTTACTGTGTTTTCCGCCGCGCACTTTTTACGTGACTTGACTTCACATATGAACCGAAAACCACATGAAAAACATAGCGCTTCCGCTCCAGAACGAAAAAATTTATTTCGTTCCAGTTCAACTTCAGTTCGTGCAGAAAATAACGGTTTTCCGGTTTTCGGTTCACGGTTTGGGTTCGGTTCAATACCCTGGTCGCCGCGACCCACTATCTAAGCGTCGTCTGCTCCTTTGCAGCGTCGTCTGCTATTCAAAGCTGTCTTACCTTTACGAGCGAGATCTACTTCGCCTTTCAGAGAGCGCGAGGCGAACTAACTCGAGCAGTACGATCTGTTTATGTCTAACAACTAGCAGACACGTATCAAGGAGCGAGCGAGCAAGCAAAGAATGGTGCCTCGCATTTGATAAGTTGTTCAAAGAGAATCAGCTAAAGACAGATCACAGCCGATGTAGTGACTGGAAACAAACAAATGCGGCTGTGCGATCACTACTGTGAGCACATCACTAGCCCAAAAGTACTCGATCGCTGCTTGTTGTCGCATTTTTCTCGCGCGACTAAGCGTGCATTAGCGTATTCGGTATTTATGTTTGGCATAAACCTAAGTGGTAAAAACCGAGAAAAGCTGTGCTAATCCATGGAGAGAATATGAGCCAGATCGATCAGGCTACCCGACGACGTCGGGCGTATCGTGGGAGTTATGTCCTAGACTCGTTAACACCAAGAAGTAATATTTATTTTTATTTTTGGCGACATATTATGGAAACTTATTTTTCTATGCCCTGTTATATAAACACACGAACACTTGCTCGGGAGTAATCTGATGCACTTCAATTATCCCTCTGTATTTGCTCAAGCCACTTTTTTCTAAGCTTACTGTCTTAACAGATAGGGATAAAAACACGCTGCTTCCTTTAGTGTAGCGCGCGTGCGGCCCCAGACATCTAAGGAAATCCTGTTATTGCTCTGTATCGTGCGAAGCTAGAAGCCACTTGTCCCTCTAAGAAGGGTGCAAGGTGCGAAGACACGCACCTATTTAATAGGCTGGAGTCTCGTTCGCTACCGGAATTAACCAGATAAATCACTCCACCAACTAAGAACGGACATGCACCACCATCCACCGAATCAGAAGAAGATGTCTCAATCTGTCAATCCTACCAGAAATTTAAATGCGACACACCGTCGTGAATGCGCCTACCACCTCCGAAGACGCAGCACGTGGTCATTTCCCCCGGTCATTTCCCCGGAGTCGACCTCTAAATCACACAGGACAGAAGCGGAACGTTCTTTTTCCTTTTTACAGCGGAGCTGTTAACGGCTAGTTTCCCCAGGATCGTGTCCGGTACCAAGCAAATGTCGACACCCATGGTCGACACAACACTCTGGTTGCCGCCGTCGCTCATAGATGGCGGTAGCTGTCCAGAGTGTTGTGTTTGCCGGTTGTCTGCTTGCCGCCGCCACTCATAGATGGCGGCAATATTTCTTCCGAGGAAGAAGAGCGGGGACAGAACGAGCGGCGATGTGCGCTGCAGCGCGAATGGTTTCGCAACCGCCGCGAGGCCGCTATCGCCTTAAAGGCTGGTTCACAAAGACCCGTTTTCTTATGTTACGCTACGTTACGTTACGAAAAGTCACCGGGAAATCTGTGCTTCGTGATTAAGCGTGGCCACCAATTCAAGGAGATAGCCTGGCACGCCGGGTGTATCTCGAAACAACCCATTCTGATTTGAACCCTTCTCGTTTGAACCCATTCGCAAAACGCCCTTCGCGTTTTAACCCTTCGCGTTTCAACCCTTTCTCATTTATACCCGTCTCATTTGAACCCATTCTCGTTTGAACCTTTCTCGTTTGAACCCATTCCCAAAACGCCCTTCGCGTTTTAACCTTTCGCGTTTCGACCCTTTCTCATTTGAACCCGTTCTCATTTGAACGCGCTCTTTGCGCTTCAACCTTTTCTTACTATTTATGCCCTTCTCGGTTGAGCCCGTGTACTTAAATCTTTATTGTTTAATTAAACTCCGTCTCAAAACACGTACGTGGCGTTTCAACCTTTTTAGAGTGCTCTTGGAATTTCAACCAGTCTCCTTTTCTGTGTTAAAAATAAATGAATAAAAATAATGGATATGTTGGCAGTGTTAATAACAGTGCCGGCTACTCCATAGCAATTGTTATTTGATAAAAAAAAACAGATCTAAAACAAAACAAGCACACAAACAAAAAAAAAATGCCGCCAGAGTTGCCATTGTACATATTATTACAATTCTAACATGTCCGTCGACGTCGATCCATTTTCGTGGACTACCTGTGCCAGTGCGCACCGATGCGAACGCTTAATGTCATGTCCCACACCAAGGCTAACTGGCGATCGCTTATCGCCCGCATTGGCAGCATCACAAAGCAACAGCCGCGGCAGGTCTCTCGCCCTACTGTGCACCTCGTCGCTCACAAAGCGCCGCCGCCACTACTCAAGAGCATCACCAGCAAGGATCGGCAAACGATCCTCTGCCCACCCCGCATGAATCATTTTAACCTTTTTGCATAGGATACATCGCATTCGAAATATGTTCACAGAAATATTCTGTTTTCCATACCGCCACCTTACAAGTGAGCGATTCACAAAGCATTATGCCATTCAAATCGTATGGCTAATCGTTAGGCTATAGCTGAACGGCTCTTCTCGAGACGCATAGTACAAAACGTTTTTTGCCGCAGAATCAGTCATCGCACCTCAATGCGATCCCATGCTCAGTAAAGCTTTATTCTGGAGCTTTGGTCCCACAAGATGGTAATTGGTTAAATTATCTAAGATAACCGCAGCAACAAAACACGGATCATTCAAAGGCCAGAGATTGCCTTCGCCCTCCTTAGAAAGTCGCAAAGGAAAATCCTGTCATCGGCAAACTAATCCTGCAACGTTTTTTTTTTTTTTTTTTAAATGTGTGTGTGCGGTGATGTGTGGCTTGGGGGCTTTCTTACCAGGCACAGATTTTTTTCTTCATTTCATTCGGGAATCATCGGATGCAAATTATGCTCATCTGGCATGCCCTGTGGGGATATTGAATTATTTACAGCCGGTGTCGGAGTGATCGTACAGATCTACCATAATTGTGAATTTGCCTATGTGTCGTCCGCCATGCCGTGGATTGGCATGCACTCTAGATGTCATTCTTCTAGTAGCATTTCAAGGCGTAATAAAGCTTCAGGTGCCTGGACTTAATAATGTCATTTGTTCCTCTATTTCGGTTTCCAGTGAGTGTATGCTGAAATTATTGCTTTTCCCTAGCCTGATCATGTACAAGGTTAAAATGAGAAAAGCAGTTTTGAGAATGGTCAAAAACAGAAAGTATGTTTTTAGTAAGTTTGAAATGGGAGAAAGTTTAAAATGAGAAGAAAAGTCTTTTTGAGAACGGTCAAAACCAGAAAGTATGTTTTGAGAAAATTTGAAACGAGAAAGGTTAAAATGAGAAAAGTCGTTTTGAGAATGGTCATAACGCGAAAGTTCGTTTTGAGAACGGTTTAAGTGAGAAAGGGAGAAAAGCGAAAGTTGTTTTGCGCAGGGTTGAAATGAGAAGGTTAAAACGAGAAGGTAGAAATGCGAAAGGGTTCAAATGAGAACCACCCGGCACGCCACATTCGAGATACGAATGTTCCAGTGAGTTGGACGTAACGTAACAAAAACGGTGCTGTGTGAAAAGTTTAACCGAGCTCAACTCCTTACGTTACATTACGACCACGGTGGAAGAAATACATTTATGTGGTGACACTGGCCACTCTTCCCGCGAGGAGCGAGCGACCAGATCGTGTTCGGAGCTATCATAAAACCAGGAGTATATTCTGTTTCACCTTAAGATATACCGCACCGCAGGAAAGGCTACAAGCGCGAGCAACTTGCTCTGAGGCACATCTCGGCGGCACAAGCTCTCGCGACTTAAGAGCGGCTGCCAACGCTATGAGCTCGCGCTTCTAGCCTTCGCTGCGGTACAACATAAGGTGAAACGAAGGGACCCGAAACGAAGGTTAGTTACTTCCGCGCCGCCGCGGAGGGCGCTGAGTGTGAGCACCGTTAAAGCCCTTCGTTGTGTTTACGTGTGTATGAGGTCTCTCCTCGGCGGCCACGGTTTCGGGGGCGTAGCTTGCTCGCCTTTTTCGCGGTTTGGTGGTGGTGTGCGGCCAGTGGCTGGACTCATATTTTACTTTGGTGCTGTGTCGATCAAAGGTACCACCATCGTGCACGAAGGTGAGCCTTAACCCGAAGAAGAAGTTATGCTATAAGGATGAGAAAGACGTGCTTCGTTCCCAACTGCAATTCGGGGAACCGGAACTGTGCAGAGCGAGTGTCCTTGTTGAAAGCTCCATCGAATGATGCTCGCCTGGAGCAGGGGCGTCGTGCAATCGGGAGGGCCGATCGCAAGTTACTACCTAGGGTCGCTAAACTCGTCAAGCACAACTTTGTGCCCGAAGGTTGCGGAACGCGCTAATTGGACTCTAGCGACACTGACGTCGCGCCGAGCGAGGTGTCAATCATTCGAACGCTCATTTCTTTGAGAGAGGCAGAATGTAGCAAAGTTCATCGAGGCGCGCGTGCGGCGCGTGAGGGGCGCGAGGAGCCCGCTGATTGAACGGCTTCGCCGATGACGTAGCGCCCATTTGTCCCTACATCCCTACGCCAAGCTAAAATTAATGCTTTACAGATTGTCCCTAGGCGACCTGCTGACGCTCAAAATCCATCGGAAGTTTGTGTAAAAGAAACCTCGTTTGTCGAAGTTGTCGCTGACGTCAAAGTGACGTTTCCGAACTTTGCGAGAGCCGTGGTTTGAGCTCGAGATCTTCGCTTCGGATCGAGGCGAAGTTAAACTTTGTCAACATGGCGGTGCCGTACGCTGCGGCCAAGCTTATCGTCCGCCACCATCGGCGTCGCTACTGAGACCACCGGGGACGCCTTTCAACTCCCCGACGACGACTTTCGGCGACGGTACCGGCTATCGAAAGCCGTTGTGCGTTGACTCTGCGACGAGCTTCGTTCGGCGCCCGGACTTCGAGGCGGCGCACAATCGCGTCTACCATGACCGTGGAACCACAAGTTCTTTGCGCGCTCCGGTTCTTCGAAACCGGTAGCTTTCAAGGCATGGTGGAAACTGACGAGCACCTGTCTGTCTCCCACATGACTGTGAGCCGGGCTGTCAGAGTTTGTGCGGCTGCCATCGTTTTTTTTTTTCTGCAATATCCGAAGAGGTACTAATAAGCTGGTATACAATTCAGAATGTTGGAAAACAAACAAGAACCGGGATAATTCTTGGGTAGGTTCGAGTCTCCTGGCAGCCGGCTGAAGTATTTCCCCGAAATTTTACTGGCAGTCGTCACTCATTGGCGGTCAAATCAGTTCATCGAACGTGACGTGTCATCGACAGATCGTTTCATCGGCACGCGATGTAATCACATGAAAGAGATTTTCTTCCGTTAGAGGTATATACAAATTAAACATTTTCACACCTTTATACATGTAAGTGGGGTGTCCAATAACTAACCCTCTAATAAGTAGTAGCAATAGATCTTATAAAAAATGTAAACCTCACACCTTTAAAAATGTGTGATTTTTGAAACACGTTTCTTAAAACGCGTGATAATGCACTACACCTTTTTATAAAGATGTAAAACTACAATACCCCTTCTCATCAGACACGTAGCCAGGGGGGGGGCATAAGGCCCCCCTTCCCCGAAATCTTCCATTTTGCTGGGGCCGCCTCTCCCCCCCTCATACAGCACTTTGTCATGGGCGCCCCCCCCCCCCCTAAAACAAAATCCTGGCTACGTGCCTCCTTCTCGTCAAGGTGTAATTAACATAGTACATTCCTTTTTTGGGGTGTACACAGTGGCCCGGGACCCAATAAAATGACTGAAAAATTAAATTACATAAACGAGTCGCCGAAACAACACGCTGCTTCTTGGCGAGTGTCGAGGCAACTTCGGCCGAAAACCGGCTTCAATATTGGCCGGATGTACGGTTTTGCGCCTCGTCCTGACATCCGGCAGGTTTGGGTGTACCGATGCAATTGCACGATTTAGGTCTAATAGCACTGGCACCACTGATCTCTTATTAGGCTGGATCGCGGATAGAGGCCTGTATTGCTGGGGTCGAGCGGCACCACCGGCAGTCATCACTTGACACGATCTAATGCATGCTATAGGAGAAACGGGAAAACTCAATTTTATTACGTTAGTAGGTTGTTCTCGATCATGAAACTTCTATCGTGTTTCCGCAAATAACAGTTAATATTGTTGGCAAGAATATTAAACGCGTTAGAATACCAATCTTGTTTAAATAAACGTTGTGTGGTTGAGGGTCGAGGACGACTTTGTTGGGCGTTAACTGTGATGTGTTTAATGAGACAAGGGCTACCGAGAGTTATTGTGGTGTCATCCGTGATCTCGGAGTCATCAGAGCTCAGCAAACGATAAGTTGGAAGGCCTTTACTGGGGACATTCGCATCGTTTTAAGCGCTTGTACATAGTACTTCATGGAGAAAGTTTTTTCTTTGAACTGCTGTGAGGGCTTCCGTGAAAACTGAAACTCGGCACGTTCAGTGCCGAGTGCTGCTTCGCTGACTTCCTATTTTCTTGAGCTTGTTTGTTCATACTCATGGTAATATGCTGCCAGTGTTGTCGCATTCGCATGCTGAAGTAGTAGTGGAGCAACTGGGCAACTCTTTCTTATTTGTGTTCAGCGCATGGAAACGTTATTGTGCATGTGTCAAGAGCACTGTCGATTGTGTCCCAGTAGACAGTCTGGTGGCTTTTATTTTCCACGAAAAACTGTTCCGCTTTCTTCAGTAGCTGGAAAAGGTTCTTGTTGGGGTGTATAAGGCCTCCTCTGTTCTTCGCGTTTGTCAGTGCTGCTTCAGCAGACGTGTTTTTGTCGATGCTGAAAGCGGATGGGCATGCAGGGCAGCGTGTAGATTTTTTTCATTTTCACACTCAAAAACCCAGTTACACAATATAGTATGCAGTCCACAGCCTTGGTTTCTTCAGCCTTTTCTGTCCAGACATCTTCGCATTCCCAGTCTTCGACAGAAATTAGACTGTGAAACTTGGTCTTCCCTTGGTCAACGAGATGAGGAGACTAGGTAGTAACTTGCGATCGGCCCTCGGTATTGCACGACGCCACTGCTCCAGGTGAGCGTCATTCGATGGTGCTTTCAACAAGGACACTCGCTCTGCACAGTTCCGGTAACCTGAACTGCAGTTGGGAACGAAAGACGTCTTTCCCATCATTATAGCATGACTTCTTCGGGTTAAGGCTCACCTTCGTGCACGATGGTGGCACCTGTGATCGACACAGTACCAAAGCAAAATATGAGGCCAGCCACTGGCCGCACACCACCGCCACCACGTCGCGAAAAGGCGAGAAAGCTACGCCCCCGAAACCATGGCCGCCTAGGAGAGACCTCATACCCACGGTGCTCACACCTCAGCGCCCTCCGCGGCGGCGTGGAACTAACTATACTTCGTTTCACCTTATGTTGTACCGCAGCGAAGGCTAGAAGCTCGAGCTCATAGCGTTGGCAGCTGCTCTTAAGTCACGAGAGCTTGTGCCGCCGAGATGTGCCCCAGAGCAAGGAGCTCGCGCTTGTAGCCTTTCCTGCGGTACATCATAATGTGAAACACAGTATACTTTAGTTCGATGCTAGCTCCGAACACGATCTGGTCGCTCGCTCCCCGCGGGAAGAGCGGGCAGAGTCATCACCTAAATGCATTTCTTCCACCGTGGTCTATGTCAACCAGCCTTCAAGTTACACTGCGTCGAGCGCTTCAGATTCCTTTGCGAAAGAAGAGCAGATCGCTCGCCTGGAAAGCCACCGCCGAGAACAGAAGCTACAGCTCCGCTGCTCCTCCTCCTTCACCAGAGTGGAACGGCTAAACGTTTTAGGGGCGAAGCTCCTTAGGGGCTAGCCATGTCCGTCCGTCCGTCCAGTGTCCGTCTGGCGTCCAGTGCTCGTGCTCGTGCTCGTGAGCTCACGTGCTCATGTGCTCACGAGCACGTGAGCACGTGCCCGTGTAAGAAAAAAATGAAAAGGAAGATGAAATAAAAGTTGAATAAAAATGGTAAAATGATGAAAAAAATGATGAAAAAAGTGAAAGCCGTTTACAACTTCCTGTAACGCCGAATTGGAGCGCAGCTCTTGAGGAGGAGGAGGGAAGGGTACTCAGGGGAGGGTATACCCCTCCTCCTCCTCCTTCTCCTCCTCCCCCTCATTCTTCAATGTCCTTTGGGGGTCACATGACCGGGGGTCACGTGACGTCGGGGGAAGGGGTCACGTGACCTCAGGGAGTCACGTGACCTCGGGGGGGGGTCACATGACCTCGGGGGAGTCACGTGACCTCAGGGGGGTCGCATGACCTGGGGGTCACGTGACCTGGGGATCACGTGATCTGGGGGTCACGTGACCTTGGGGGGTCACGTGACCTTGCGGTTACGCCGACGCCGACGGCGACGCCGCTCAAGCCGGAAACGGGCGCCTAAGAGCTGCACTCTAAAATATGTTTGCGCAGTCGACAGGATTCGAACCTTTGCAAGGAGACCCCAACGGATTTCTAGTCCATCGCCTTAACCACTCGGCCACGACTGCGGAACGAGTAGGGGCTCTGAGATGTGGTAGTAACTTAACAGCTGGGGTTTCTGTCATGGATGAAACGTTACATGTAGCCGCTCAACGTCTATTCAGGAGAGGGCGCTGCGGTCAAATGCGTATATAATCGCGTTAAACTTTGTTTGCATTGGCTCAAAGTTTATAGACGAGAGGGTGCTGCGGTCAAATGCGTATATAATCGCGTTAAACTTTGTTTGCATTGGCTCAAAGTTTATAGACGAGAGGGCGCTGCGGTCAAATGCTCAAATGCGCATATAACCACGTTCCATTCCACACATTCTCTTTCTGACATGGATGAAAACGAACGAAAGGCTCGGCATGCTGCGGCTCAGCGTCTACGCAGACAAGCACCACCAGAGCTTTGCCCCAATCAACATCATTCACCACGTGGAGATGCGGTCAATTTTTTGACCAGCAACCACGCGAAGGACTCACGGCTACAGCCACAGCTGCTACAGCACGTCCGCTATTGCCGACGCCGAGATGTTTACATCGGCGACCCCCTCCCCCCCCCTCCCGAGGAAGCGGAACTTAGTACAACCTCCTTTCCCAATTTCACGCCTCCTTTCCCATGCGCAGAAGACCCAAATGTGCCCACTTGCAAGGCGCATTAGAGCTTTAGGGGTGTAATGATGTTTAGTGTGCAGTGGCGTCACCGAATCGGTCGGCAACAAGTCGTTCGCGTCAAAACGACTCACTAAAGGCCCTACTGCGCGTTTCACGCATTTCGATGGCGTCCGCGTCACACAACGCGTCATACAACACATCACACACAAAAAAAAACATAACAACACAGCGTCGCGGGCGTCGAAATCGGCGAAAGAGAAGAGTCGAACGCTTGGGCGAAACTGACCTGGCTCGCCACGCGAAGCCCCTTATGTACACGCGTAGGCTTCTGGAATAATCGGCGTAGAAGGTTCGGCGTGTAGAACTTTCTAAACTCGAACAAGCAACACGGTTCTCGAATTTACCAGAACATTACATTAGATGTCGACAAAAAAAGGCGTCCCCGCGGCCAGGAATCGAACCCTTGCTTTTCGCGTGGGAGGCAGGCGCTATAGCCATTAGGCCATGCGCGCGCTGCCTACTTGCCAAATTGCGCGCGGCAATATACGAATGCACCCCCGGAACCATACGCTAGTTCGATAGTTGTTCAGATAAATAAATAGCCGTCTACGCAGAGCACTGTTCTCACAAACGCATCTGCAAAGAACTCGTCGTTCCGCAAGTGCGTTAAAGCGGTCAATGATCATCACTCCTTACGTGCTCATTAAAAGTATCAATGTGGAGCTCAAGTTCGTCTACTTCTTTTGCAGGGGTTGTGGTGTCGTCAGTAAAACGCCGAGCTCTGATTGGCTCTTGTCTGAAGTATAGTGGGTAGACCTCAGTGCAGCCAGCATTGAGGTCTTCCCACTATAATTCAATCAGAACCGATCAGAGCTCGGCATCCTGACGTCACCACAGCCCCTGCAGGAAAGCAGACGACCTTGCACTCCGTATAGCACGCATTCACAGCTTCAATGTAAATTTGGTCCCGACCCTTAACAAAAGTCCGTCAAGCAACATTGGTGGTCGGCATTTTTTTTTTTTTTGGCACGAAGCCTGTGACTGGATCCGAGTACTCGCCGAACACTGACGTAACCCTCCTGTCAAATTCATGCTGAGAGTTTATGTGCCCAAACAATGGCGGCTAAGGATAATCGGCGCAGCAGCCACTAGATGGGGCGTTCTTTCGAAAAGGGTCTACTGTAAGACGCGAATCTCGGAAAGCGTGCTGCAGGACAACGCTATCTCAGACCTGTGTGAATGGGGTATAGACCCGACATCAGAGCCCCCTGGAGGGAGTGCAGAGGTGCAGCACGTAGTAGTTGTCGAGGATGATCCCCTGCGAGGCGAGGACGTCCAGGTTCGGAGTCGGTATCTGCGGATCTCCACGAAAGCTGACGTCCGCCCAGCCCTGTAGAACAGTGGCCTCGCATCAGGCAACGAAGACCCAAAATTGTCAACTGCAATAGCCCGCGACAATAAAACCCCTTTAAGAGAAGATAACAGACGATACACTGTTTTTGTGAATGGCAGCTGCTAATGCATCTTTGATCGTAAGGCTGCCTTTGGTACGAGCTTTGAGGCTTTCTCTGCTGCCTGCCGTTCTGCGGCCGAGCTCTGTCTTCAGCGAACGCATGGCGTTTAATTCGGTGATAATATACATGTATAACGTGTATAAAAGAAAACCCAGTTCAGAGGAATATTCGAGCCGCGGTCAAATTGCTCACATGTCATACAGAAGACAGTCTTCATACGTTAGGGAGCTAAAGGGAACCGTTTTTGCTCGTCCGAAACGGTGCGCTGGGCCCTCCGTTACGCACTGCGCATGCGCTACCGCAGAAGACTCGCATATGTGCAGTTCGTACCGGAGTGCACATCGTACCGTATCGGGTGTGCGAAATGACGGTTCCCCCTCAGAAACTCTCTACGGCGTCTTAGGGCGTCTTTCCTTCCTTCCCTATTACAGTCCTTTCACGTTGGCAACTCAAGAACCCTATGCAGACATGTTTGAAGCATGCGTACGTATGAATAGAACATGATTCGAACAAGCTTGAGTCGTCCCGCAGACACATCTGTCATCCTTGTCTGAAGGGAGCACCATGTCTTTCGAACAATGTATACGACCGGTGTGAGTGTGGCTTTAGAGTATCGGCATTCCGTACCTATGGGGTTCCCTCCTGTGGGCCAACGTTTCGGCGCTTAGTGCAAAGCCGGTGCACCATTCGAGACCGTTGCGACTCGAAATTGCCGCTTCTGCTAAGGCTCCCCTACCTTGTCTGGAAGCTGTCTCGGACTGATTTAACGTATCTGAATGACGGAAAAGCTTAATTCTCTTGCGACTTCAAACAAAGCTTGAGATAACTGTCATGAATAATTTTGAAGCACCGAGATGGATGAAATGTCTTTACTCTGCACGGCACCTCTTTATTGGCTCTATTCGTATCTCTAAAGAATTAACACCAAAGGAATGTGCATTGTTCTGACTTGTGTGCGGTTACTTTAGTGTGATATGCTCGCTATATTTAAGTCCCCGATTCACTAACATCATTGCTTGTTTCTTTTTTGTGTTCCCCATCCCATTTCTTGAGACGGAAAGCAATGTAGAGTACGGGTGTCCAGCAGACCAAAGTGCAGTGTTCCATTGTAATAACCTGGAGCATTGAGAAAGTTTTTATATGAGGATTTTAACCTAAAGTACTATTCACGTGGTATGGAGCTTGTTTTTTGTTTTTAGCACGCAACAAAAACACACAATGGCACGGTAGAAATTCGACAGAAACACCCATCGCGACACACGAAGAATCCGTCATGGTGACGCAAATAACAGTTAGAAATGAATGCTTATGCGATGTTTTATTACGTCCGCTCTTCACTTTTTTGGGAGTTGCTTTGAGAATGTCTGAAATCAGGAATTGAAAATACCAGAAAAAGGAATTACTGAAATGTTACAAACCAGATCATCCGCCAGGATGAAGATTATGTTTGGCGGAACTTGACTACAATCGGAGAATCCGGCCGTTCGCAATGCCAGGATAAGACACATCCTGTAGAGGAATTAATTCATATTTATGACGAACCATAAAGCTAAAAAATAGAAGTCTTCTTCAATTCAATCAAGTAGTTTAAATTCCTCATAATATTGATGCGTGAATCCCCATTAGAAAAAAAGAACCATTTCAGGTTGATAACTATAATAAACCTTTCATACCTATCATGTATGTTCATATGTTATCTTGCTCTCATATGTTTATTGAACCCGTTAATGTTATTTTATTAGGAAAATGATCTGAAATATGGCAATTTGAAAACAATAAAATACATGGTTTTGAACGCTTTCCATCCCTGTTCATTAAATATGCACGATAAAAACTGGTGAAAATTATTCATACACACAGCACAAAACTATTACGCGCGGGTTGCCTGCCCCAAGCGATTGACCAACCTCGTTGTATACTTCCCAGCTTGTCAACTGCGGTTTGACTCGATTCTTTTTTGTTCTTTACACAGACACGTTTTGCAGCGGCTTAGCGTGGACGGCGCCATAACTGACCTTGAGTTTTTGTTTTCCCATTATTTTGTCTATTTCACTTCGTCCTAACCATTGAGTCCAGGTTATTGCCAGTTTTGATTATACTGAGCTCTTGTCCTCAAAATGGGACTTTGTGGAGGCACGTCAACGACCGTTTTAGTGGCTCGGTACCTCGGTAAGACAAGATAAGGTCAGCAATGGTGGCTGTAATCTAGTGCGTTCGGAAAGAGCCTATAACATTACATTTACAAAACACAATAATCAATTTATTTTGAAGGTAATATGAAGGGCAATATAATGTATCATAGTGAAATATAACAATTTGTTGGTACCAAGGATACTTGAAATATCAAATGCACTTGTTGGTCGTAACGTTAAAAAATTTGCAACCACTTGCGAATATAAAACATTTTACCTTTAAGGAAAAAAGGAGGTTTGGTCTACAAAGGTAATAAAACAAGATAATATTGGAAGTTGTGAGTATAACTTAGCGTACCGATGTCCTTCAAAATTTAAAAAAAAAATTACCGGCTTTTGTCGAGCTGTTGGTTCATACACGTTAATGTAGACATCTGAATATTTTTTTTTTACAAAACATGAAGATAACGAAACTAGATAGATAAAGAGAAGACTCCGCGGACTGGCCACTGCAGAAATTTACACACGCAGAAAATTTAAACTCCTCATACCAAGTTGCGCACGATTGACATAACACCTAGTTGCGTACGATTGACATTGATACATCATCAAGATATCTGCATACATTTTGTACAGAAAGTGAAATCTTCAGTGTGAACCAATGATCAATTTATTAAGTTCCACTTTAAAAAAATTTGATTATTTATTCCTAGCCTTCTAACATCCTGTATGTTCGTCTTAGGAGAAAATAAGGAAAATATACATCACATAAACTATTAAACATGGTAAGTTCAATCGACCTTTTATGTGGTCAGTTTAAAGCGAACGTTTTTTTTTCTTTTTCGGCAAGGAATATTAATTTTTTCTTAACTGTTGCACTAAAAGAAAGAAAACATGAACGACCGTGAGTCTTCCAGAGTGCTTACCATGTTGCGCTCGTTCTTTGCTTTCCCATTTTTGTCATTACCTGACGTTCCAAGTATTTCACTTCATGATATGAGCGGCACTGTAAGTCAAAATTTCTTATATACTTACTCAGGTTTTGCGCAAACAGGATGCTCGCTGAAAGAGGTATAGGTGCATGCCCTCATCTTTTTTGCATTTTATATTGCGGGATGTACAGTATCGCTTCACTAGCCATTTCACAAAAATCATAGAGCACAGCTGTCAGCCGTCCGCCTCATCTCAACATCCGGTGCACAAATCTGTGATCAGCTGGGATCCTCAACCGCATCTCTAGCCAGATGCAACAGTGTTTGCAAATTGTAAAAAAAAATAGTGTAAACATAGCAGATTAAAGTCTCAAAATAAATGGTTGTAACCACCAGCAAGCCGGTTTATAAACCGGCTTTCTGAGGGTGGCAAAAATATGATGATTGATCTAAAAAATGTTTGTAAAGAATGAAAGCAAATGCTGCACGCCGCTTGGCGCTGTCTCGAAGTCACATTTAGTTAAGGGTAATAGCGCCCGCTATAGTCCGTTCACCCTTAAGCTGATACTAGACAGCGAGCTCGCGCCTTCAGCGCGAGCTCGCTGTCTTCCGCAGTGCTCTGGTTCTGCGTGCCTGCGCGGTCACACCTGTGTTAGCAAGGGCAGAAAGCTCACTCTGAAGGCAGAGATTGTAGTCTCATCTTAAGGGTCAACGGAGTACAGTTGGTGAATTGTAACATTTAAAACCCCGAGACAGAGGGGGAAAAGAAGGACAACTCTTTGAGACGTTTTTGTGTTGTTCCTTTTTCTTTTACGTTTTTTTCCTTGTGGGATTTTACAAGTATGTCCATTCACATTTACTTTACAAACTATAGAGTTTTAATACGGACCCTACCAGGCTTGTACACGTTACTAAAAAAAGTACGGAATTACATTTACAGTTACATATGGCTCAATGTAACTAATTACAGCTAAAATTACACTTTCATTAATGTAAGTGACCGTAACTTCAAAAAGTAATCCGTTACTTTTGCGGCGTTACTTTCGATTTTACTGTCATTGGGTAGGAAACAAGACCCAAGTTTTGTGGAAGCGTTTATTGCTGCAGCAACTCACTTTTGTGTGACCTTGAGCAAAGTGTGGCTTTCAAAACGTCTCACCGGACACCTTGCGTCGTTTCTATAAGAAGATGTCGTCCACTGCACTAACGAACTTTTCTAACCAACTTTTTTCAAATAGGTGCTTCCATCTGGACGCGTGACTGAGTGGCTAGAAAGCAACGCGTTCGCAAGGATTTTTCTACTCGCTCGACACCGAACACCTCAGCTAGATCCTGCTGGCCGATGGGACTCTGTGTACCGACTACAGCTCCACCGAACTTCGCTTTTCTCTCCAATGTAGGTTACCTTGGTCCCTGAACTTGATACAAAGAAGTTATCTTCTCTCTCTCTCACTCTTTCTTGACCAGATGGAAGCAAAGAAAGAGAAGAGACAAAAAGAAAAGACCCGCACAGATCCGCTACACCAACTCGCGTGCTTCTTGACGATTCTTTTTTTTTTTGTATTTGTTTTTGTTGGGAAGAAACACTTTGAGCCCGGGAGTTTGCCTAATATTGTTTGCACGGAGAGTCCGGGTCTTTGTATCAGTGTGCTTCCCACTTCGTTGGGAACGAGGAAGCTGACAAGTTACGATTTGCAAACAACCGAAAGAAAGAGAAAAAAAAAAGATTTGAGTCGAGGTTTTGGGTGACGTGAAGAAAGACTTTGAGCATCTAAAGAATGCCAGACCTTGCAATTTTTAAATGCAGGTGACCGTGTGATTCCGGTAAAGCTTACCCTTACAGAAAATAAATATTATTTTACTATTTTTTGTCAATATTCAAGGTTCCCGCATTTTTGCGCCGTGAACGAAAACAAAAATGTAATAAATTACAAACATTTTCTTGGGTAAGAAGTAATGAAATTACTTTAAGATTACTTTCTGTTATATTTCAATTATTCCCTTACAAAATTACTGATAAATGTAAGGGATTACAAGTAATTTCGATGCTTGTAACAAATCGCATACAAGTCTGGACCCTACCATCCAGAAATAAATTCATTCATATTTGTTTTAGCGTTAGCAACATGTCGTTTTTAATGCAATTGAACCTTCCTTGCTGTCGTTTTGGTTCCAGTGTAGATTTGGTTCTGTTAATTCAATTACTGTATAGCTCAATATTTTGCGCTTGCTTTTGTGTTCGTCCAGCGTTCAATTTGTTGGCTGACCACCTGCCTATGGGTCGGAAGATTCGTAAAGCTTAATTTTGCAACATTCTTCGAGCTTTTTTATCTTTCCCCGCCATTTTTACAAATGTTCAATAAGCAATAGTATTATAAATATTGAATCATCTCACTTTTCTCGAAGTAACCTCTGGGGTACCACAATGCATGGTACTGGGGCTATTGTTGTTCTTGATATTAGTAAAAACTTTTTCATGTCAGTGAACTTCCAGTTTGAGATTTTTTGCCGATGAATAATGTCCTTTTACAAAGATTTAAAGTACGAGAAGGGCTAAAGGCAGCTACTGGCTGACCTAAGTCGAATGGAATATTGTTGTAGCGAGTAGACCGTGGATCTAACCTTAACCAATTTATTCCTGAAAAAAAAATCAGCCTCAGGACTGTTTGAACATTGAGATGATATCAAATGAAGTTAAAATAGGCTACAATGGGACTAATTTATCATTGGACTGCACATAGTGTGTTCAAGTGGACGACATTTTTATGAAAGTCTTGTTCCACAAAGCTCATAAAGTGCTTCGAATCAAATTTAAAACAAAAACCGTGTACCTTGCTTATTGCCGGCCCATCATCCTGTACACTGTGTGGGCCTTTTTTATGTTTTGGTAAGAGTACAAAGCCGGGCCACGTGCTTCGTCCTCAGCTAGTACGATCAACCTTCACGTGTCACTGTTGCGAGAAAAACAATCACTAGGCTAACGTCCGCACGAGCTTCGGCGAAAAAAAAGCGCAGTAAATAGTTGTATAGTAAGTGGACTTACAAAATTTATTAATTGCGAATACGAACTTTTATTATTATCTTTCTTAGGTTAATATCCTGTGATTACCGGGAAATTAATCACTGTCACAATCAATTTGACCGCGTCCTTCACCTTTCGTTTATTCGACAAACTGGAAAGTTGCAATTACTGAATAAACCAAACACTCACAAAAAACAACACGCAAGACCGCGGTGCATTTAATATTAACAATATTAAAAATAATATATTTATTGCAGGTGCTTTAAGTATATCAATGTACAATTGCGGGACCATCAGTCATAAAGTATTGCAAGACTAGTTCCTAAAATATTAAATTCAATACACATCTAGATCAAAATAAGAAAAGGCCGAGAGCCGGAACGCGTGTCAAAAGAAATATGTACTATCAGAGAGCCAAATGACAGAAGGATATTTTGCGAGCAGAACACGTGACAGAAGTGAATATGTGCATGGCAGAGCACTACGGCACAATGCACAGAGTTAACGGAAAGTGAAAAAGAGCAAAATAAAATTGTATCTGCACATAAATACAACATTTGATGCCTGAACAAAAAGCTTTCAGTTTACGTTTCAAAGCTCCGCGAGATGCGACATCAATTAGCGCAGAGGGAAGGTTGTTAAAAATGTGAGGTTCGTAAAATAGGCGAATGCATTTCCCAAAATGTGTGTTGATGCGCATCGGTGCAAACGATGTCGGATCTCGAAGGGCCCGACATACTTTGTTGTGGTTTTCTCAAAGTGCAGTCCGCCAAATGCTTCTTTCAATCCGCAAAGTGTTTCGCAAGTGCTATTCGCAATGTGCTATCCGCAAAGTGTTAAAAGTGCTATCCGCAACGTTCTTCGCAAAATGCCTCTAAGTAAAGAGTTCAATTTAGAGTCTAATTGGACCGTACACTGTCCGACATCACCAGCTATCCCATACCGAAGTATGCTATACACGAGCCCATGCACCACAAGTCTTCTCGTTGACATCGGAAGAAATATGCGCAGGTTGTAGAGGGTGCAGGAAGCAGCTCGTAACTTCATTTAAATATCTATTAAAGGTGAGAGTCTCATGAGAGATCACAATCAAAATGAATTCCTAAATATATTTTGGTGTTGACATAGTCGATTGGCACGCAGTTGCTGGATACACAGTTTAACGCGTGCAAAAAAAAAGTGACTTGGCTAAGATAATCGATTTAAGCGTACTACGAAAGCATATATACCAGTTGAGTTTTTTTAGCAATGATCTGAATGACATTCTCCAAAAACCAATTCATCACCTGGGTTACATCTAATTGGAGCAAATCAACGGCATCATGCTAACGTCTCTGACTGAACAACAAAACCGGATAATCAGCTTATTGAAATACTTGAGAGAACTTTACTGCCTGCGGAAGGTCCTTGACATAAATATTAAACAAAAAGAGGTGACAATATGGTGCCCTGAGGAGCGCCAGCCTTTAAGGGACATTTTTGCCCTATCGAATTTTACGTATGGAGACGAGCTGCGTACGATTTAACAAAAAGGTCTCGAGCAATGCTTAAAAAGCCCTGTGAAGCCAAGACTGTATAATTTACCTAAAAGAGCCATATGGGACAAGAAGTCAAAAGCCTTAGACACGTCTAGAAAAAGCGTACATGTGAAAAGGTTGTGTTCGAACGCACTATGAAGCAAATCGAAAAAATCTTAAAGCAAGGGTTGTGTGCCTTTTCCCGTATTAACCACGTACTGCTGTGGTGACAGCAGTACGGAATTTTAATAATAATAATAAATAATCAAGAATCTGGACTAATTTTCTTTAGGTTCCGCGAACGACCATGCGGTCTTGGTACTTGCACACCGAACCTACTCACTACATTAAAAACGGGAAAAAAACTTGAAGCATTGAGTAAAAGGCATGCTACATATAACTCATGCTGACAGGAAGTTACGAGTGGTTCAACAGGCAAAGAACAAAACACAGATTAAAAACGCAGGGTAAAAGACTGCCACAAAATCCAACATACCTCATACAAAATATATAAATAATAGAATCACAATCACGACAGGTTCAGTGAAATTGATACAAGACTCTGTGTCTTGCGTGAGTTTCTGCTAACACTCCTGTTCTTAAAGCGGCCATGCAAGGACTTTTTCACTGGTTTTTAGTTTGCACCGAACCTGAGCGCACTGAACGTAGTAACTTAGTGACACATTTCTTTTCTCCAAATTCGCTTTATTTTAAAAAGTTATAGGCAAATTAAAATTACAAAACCAAGCAAAAAATAACCTCCCTCATGACGTCCTTGGTTGCTTGAGTGGCCGTGAATTAGAGGAGGGGTAGTGGGCTCATCACGAGCGCTCACGGCTGCCGCACTCCGTGTCGACGGCGCGAGAGGGCGCCACTAAAGCATGTTTTGGATAGGCTGCATACAGCGGGCAGCCAGAGCGGCTCTCATTGCATTTGCTGCGCGTTTAAACACTAATTCGGCATGACACTTCATTGGCCACAAACGACAGCAAACACGGGGTAAAGATCAGTTTAGAATGGGAGCCACTTCGCGCTGCCATACCGCGAGACGGCCAAACCCCAAGACAAAGCTTCTCGCCGAAGGCCTTCGGAACGCTCGGAGCCGGTCGGATCCTCCTATCCATACGACCGCAGCGCCGCCGCGTACATCCGGGACCTTTCCGTGTCGGCGCCTGGTCCCACTACTCGTTTCTAGTATGCGCCGCCTTTTCCACCGCTTGGTGGCGGGTATGTCGACGTGTCATTTCTTGTTTCCGTACTTTCTAAACTGCATTTGTTTCTTTTTTGATCTAAAATAGTGAACAAAAACTACTTTTATAAATAATTGAAACGGTTCGCGCCACTTATATTTTGTATTTCGACAAAAAAGAAGCTTTTAGCGGCTCTGACCAGTAGTAAGCCCAGGACCTAAGACGTCACATTTTGCGCGCTTTCGGTACCGTGGGTCGCCCTCGTCGGTGGAGGAGTGTTTCCGCGTCGTCCGGTTAAAATATGACGCACTGATATTTAGTTACTCTCTCCGTGCCCGCTGGCTTGTCCGAACTTCAAGAGACGTGGAAACCGCAAAAAAGGTAGACGCTTAAATATGATTGCAGGGCCCCTTTAAGGAGTTGTTGAAAATAGTATTGAGGACGTGTGTGAAAATCTCGTGAAATGCTTTTACAAGTGCTGCTGGAGTACCGTCCTGACTTGAGGACATGGTAGGCTTCAGTTTCCTTATGCATTTCCTCATCCACAGGCAGGGAGGAAATGGATTCGCACACATCCGGGTATGACGGCTGTTGGTATGCACCCCCATTGTGTTTATATACAAAACTGAAATGACGCGCGAATAAATCTCATACACTGGAGGTGGTCACATTCTCTACTGCTCAGCATGTTATCAGAATGTATCAATTTTCAGCCTCGAGAACGAACATGTCGGTAGAGTTTTTTTGGATTTCTCCTAAAGTCAGACTCCACTGACTCCACATATATCTTATGATCAATCTTCTGATGTTGCTTGCAGGTGCGTCTATAATGTATGAACTCAGCTCCCACCTGAGACTACCAGTTTTTTTATATTTGGGGTGAGATATATTTTTTCTTCAGCAACATTTTTAAAGACGAGGAAAACCAGTAGGAAATTTTTTAATTGGCCTGTTTTTTAGAGGAATGTACTGATCCATTCATCCTGCACCGCCCTGGTGAATTGAAGAACCTGATAATTGACATCAGATGATTGCAGAATTGGGGACCAGTCGACGTTAGAAAAGTGGTTATATCATCCCACATAGTCACCAGCATCGAAGTTATGCAGTTTGCCTAAATAAGTGACTAGCAGCCGTTATACGGCTGGCAGGCGCATTCAAGTTTATAAGTCACCTCAAGTGCAGGATGATATTTGTCTGTCGGGACCAAAGGAAATCCAGCCTCAGTAGCAGAAACGTGATCAATGTCTGAGAAACAAAGGTCAAGAACAGCCCCTTTACTATTTCACCTTGCTGTACTGATTCAGACCCATGAAAGAGGCAAAGTCAACAAGGCGATCGCCTTTCTTTGTACCATTATAATTACTTGTAACAACACTGTTAGTTTTCCAGCATACACTTGGTAGGTTAAAATCGCCAATTACTAATAGTTTGCGTTCACCAAGTTTGTCTGCAATGTCCTCAATTGCAAGGAGACAATCCTTAAACTCATCAAGTTCAATGTACGGAGGAAAACAATCAAGTACGTATCAGAACGCGCTCTCTATTATCACACTCCACCTCTACTCACACAGATTCCGAATGAGTCTCGGAATCGGCGCGCCTGCTACACTTCAAAGTTTTATCGAGTGCAATCAAAACACCGCCTCCCGTTTTCTTTCTGCGAGATAAATCACGATCACTGCATTTGACGAGAAACTGCAACGAAAATACCCCCCCCCCCCCGGACTGAATTCCCGGGCGTAACCAGGTTTCCGGCATACAAAATATAAAAAATGAGTAGATATAACCTTACCAAACAAGTCACTCGCTTTAGTATGAAGGCCACGAACATTTTGATAGTAAATGTGCGTTCTAGTCATTTGCAGATGATTTTACCAACTCATATTCGCGAAGCAATTCATCCCGAAGACAAGCCGCAATGGCTTGTACAGACAGGACTTGGGCCAGAGACCTGGCTCCGATGAGTCTGCGAAAGCCCTTCGAAGGCACACATACATGAAAAAATTAGTAGGTATCATAGGGGGTCTTCAGTCGTCCGCACTCAAGGTTCTCGACCCCGGTGGAGGACAGGTGTGAAGAGGTGTCTTCACATGTCTTTTCTTGTGCCACCTTGGTCCCGAATAGGGCTCTTTGGCCCGTTGACGGAAATGCAACACTCAGCTTGTTGTCTCAGATGCCCCAGCGAACGCAGTGGTTCGAGCCTTTGAGTGACTCAGCCCTGACTGACCAAGCCTCTAGACGTCGTCAAGGCGTGGCCCACGCCGACCAGCTAACGCGATACCACTGAACCTGGGAACGTCGGTTACCCGTAGCTTGACGTCTAAAGGGCGGGAGAATTGTGAGGAGGGGGCAAGGAGATTAGAAGGCATGGAGAGGGCATGACGTCATTGTTTTGAAGCCTAGTCATAAGAAACCGTAAACGATGAGAATGTAAACAAAAACAAGATTTGGTTAACACCAAGTAGAGCCTGGCTCAAGTCACGTGTAAGCAATTCTTTTTTTTTTTGGCATTGAGGTGTTGAGCTGTTGAGTTGAGTTGCGTTTACGGACAGACGCGGGTCACGACGGCACGGGGCATTCAGGGCGGTGGGGTGGCTGGGAAGCGAAACAAAAGTGTGTGGCGTTACGCGTGGGCTGCAAAAGTCGCACCGGTTGTTCTTCCGCGGCCGGATTTCGCTTGGTCGGTAAGGCCCTCCTGCATTACATTCCCAATTTTTCACAAAAAAACATGAAATATTTAGTGATCCTCTGACGCTCACCGATACTGAGACAGCGATGGGTTTCGTTCCTCTGTCACCGTCGCGGCAATGAAGACCCCATCGAAGAGGGTCCGAATGTGCGGACTGTTGAGTTTGTGTACTTCCAAGCAGAAAACAAGAGCGTGCCGAGGAAAGTGAAGAACTGGACTACTGCAGTGACTGTTCATACGTTGAACTCTATTCCAGAACGTTTCCCCTACCCGCTGGTAAAAAAAGGAAAAGGGACGTTGTGGATACTATCTGGACCTACTTGCATTTTTTTTTATCACTAAAAGGGCTTTATTAGTTTCCGGCGGCGCGATAGCCACCTTTGATACTACTCCGACGACTTTGCGATAGCGATGACACTGCAGGGATATTCATTAGATTGCTTTCTCGCTCGACAAGGGTACAATGCATGAGCAAAGGCGCTCTGCGGGATATCGAGTTAGTAAGGACATCCTTCTGCTACCGGAACAAACATAGGTTTTGTTAAACCATGCTATCAGCGTAACATTAGGTTGCGTGGTTTGCCGCGCGTGCTTCGTCTAAACAAACCGTGCTTCAAGCCGCCCTGTCAAACTTTTGCCACCACTGAAGACAACTTGAGAAGTATCATAGCAGGTGCCCATTCCCACAACAGCGCTTACCCGGTATATACCGCACGTTACGTTGTAATACGACTGCGAATCGCCGGTAGATATGTATGTCCCTGCTCGTATACCGCGTGCCAAGCTATACGCAATTTCAATATTTAAAATACATCAGCCCAGCGTGCATCTCCTCTGCTCGTCAATGTTCGTCTCTTCGGAAAGCGAGCAAATCACGCGCCATACGCACGGAAATACACTCTTAAAGAAAAGGGTGCATAAAGGGACCAATCGCCATCTTTCATCCCCACGACCCTAGCGCCCTCTATTCAGAAGCGGTAACTTGAGCAGTTCGTCCTGCGGGCATTTCGTTGCTCCCACTGGAGTTGCTCCCTAATGAATACTTTAGTCCCCTCGTCAATAATGGCTGCCGCAAGCCTTCGATGAAGTGGACGAAGCATCACTCGAGTAGCTATTTTGGAAAGAAGCCTTGGAAAAAACAAGACTTTGGCCCCGGGATTTAGAAATTGTGACTACACGCGCATATTTAGTGAATGTTTCCGTCCGCGAAAAACATGAGAACGGAATCCGAGCGACGCGGAGGCGCCGGTAACGAGGCTACCTACTCTCCAACTGCCGCTCCCGCGCCCGAGTTTGAACTAGATGGATGGATGGATGATAATGCCATATCTTTTGTAGCGGCGGCAGCTTGCGCCACCCAGCCTAACACGTCATCTTTTTTTCTTTTTTTACTTGTATGAATTTTTTTATAGCAGATCTCCCCCCCCCCTCTCTCTTTCATGTGGATTTATTTTATCTGTATTTTTTCTCCTTATCCTTTCCTTAGATCTCTTCCACCCACCCCTTCAACCTCCTTATTACCGCAATTCTTTCCCTATCTATTCGTCCATCCATGTCCGGAAAACCCAGTGCCCCCTCCAAATCCTTAGTCATCCCCCCCCCCCAAAGAGGGTGGGACGAAGCCCCGTGCACCTTAAAACTACAGGTGTTCTATAGTTTCCCTTCGCGGCTGCATGTCGCACAGAGTGTCTACTTCCTGGAATTCTAGCCCCAATGTTTGGTTCTTAGCACCCCGTTCTAGCTTCAAACAGCAAAGAGCTCCCACTGAATTATCATACAAAGGTTCTTTCTTTATTTCATGTTTTTTGTACTTGCATATTGTTAAAGCCGATTTCCGTATTCTCTCTTCCCACAATTCTCTTCGTTTTCTTTACTCCATTTTCTACGATATGCTCTGATCGGCTCCATCCGTTGAATGTATTTAAATCTCGCTTGCGGGTCTGGCTTGTCCACTTAGTGTTTAGACTTTTCATATATAAATACTTGTACACTTCTTGCCCACCGTATCCTCAATTTCAGCTAGTCTTTGTTCAAATTTTACTTCATCGATCGCTTCTCTACTCTCGAAAGATGCCCAACCCATATCCCCTGTACTCCCTCATTTGTGTATTCCCATGTGCCCCCAATGCCAACCCACCCACACTCCTTTGCTGTATCTCTAAAGCTGCCTGGATTTCCTGACCTCATAGACAATACTGCATTCCCAAATGACAGCCCTGGCACCATGACTCCCTCTCCATACACCCCAACGACTTCATACCCACAGGTTCCATAGCCCCAGTGTTTCATAGCCAGCTGAATCTCGTTTCCCCTTTTTATTTACAAGAGATTCATGGTCTTTTAGATACCGTCTTCCTTCACTTAGCTATACTCCTGTAGATATTTGTACTTCTCTACGTGTTCTATCAATGTCCTTGCATCTCCAGTTCCTCTTCATCAAGTTGAAAACTATTATACCAGACTTGTCCCTCCTAAATTTTAGTCCCAAATTGTCCCCTTCCCTGCCGTAAAACCTAATCAGATCCTGTATTGTCTCATGACCTTTCTGATACGAGTACAATGCCGTCTGCATATATTAACCCTGGCAATATTTGATTCACTTTGTGTCCTTTCTCCATGTAAGTCAGTTCAAAACCTAGGTTGCACTGTTCTAACCTTTTTCCCATATCACTGAGGTATATCATAAAGAGTGTTGTGGGAGACAATAACAACCCTGTCTAAGACCTCTTTATTGCTCCTGGTCTTGTAGTTTCGGCTTCCCATGTTATAACCACCTCATTCTCCGTATAAACCCGTTCTAGAAACTTAACCATGGTTCCCTCTAGTCCATATCCTCTCAGTTGGTTCAGAGTTTTTCCCGATTACATTGTCATATGCCCTTGATGTCTAAAAATGCTACCCATACGGCTTTGACTTGTCACCATTCCTATGCACTGAGTGATTACGAATAAATTATCATCTAGTCGTGCGGGCATCTTTCCTGAAACCGTTCTTCCATTCTCCTTTTTACAATTTGCATAGCTAGTCTCTATATTACTGAAGTTGCTGTGATTGGTCGGTATAATTTGATGCTGTCTTTGTCTCCCTTTCCATCCCATAATAACCTCATCCTGCTCAATTTCAGTTTTCCATTGGCACCTCCCCCCCCCCCCCATAAGTATCTGGTCAATTACCTGCCTTAGTTTCAATTTGCTTGTTTTTCCAGGAATCCTCTTTATCAATCTTGAGTCAGGGCGCTGTCTGGACTCGTCGCAAAGCTCCAGCCGTGGAACCTTCTTTTCTGCTTTTTCCCACTCCCCAGTGGTCATTTCTGCTTTCAGCCACATGATCCTCCTCTTGTGTTGTGGACGCTACCATTCTCTACGGCCTGATCTGGTCTTAACACCGAAATGCTAGCCACATTGTATGCCTAATGTACTTTCCTTGCCTCTTCCTCCTCTGCCTTTGTCCATTCCTGTGTAGTTAGTGTTTGCTGGTACCCTCGGCCTTTTTTCCTGGCACCGATGTTCCCAGAATTTTTTGGCCGCCTTCCTACTCTTCTTGTTTATCTTCATCATCCATCGGACCCTGCCTCCCAATTTTGGCCTGTATTAATGCTGATGCCTCCCACTTTTGCTGAAATTTCCATTTTGATGCGACTTCGCTATGTGGCCCTTTTCTTTGTCTATCGGTGTCTTTAGATGCCGCTTGGCATCCTCGGATATTGCTGCCCTTAACCTCTCTTACCCCACCAGCTTTTGAGCTTGCGTTTTAGTTATCTTCCTCCCCTTGTTTGATTCGATATTTCTCTAACTCTCTTTGAAAAACACTCAATTAAGTCCTCACATGTCCATTCTCCTTTCAGGGTTAAGCTTGGATACTATCGGTTCCCGATCTCGCTTAGATACCTCCGGTAGTTGCTTAGCATTTGCTGCGTTATTTCTACCTTCTTGTTCTTGATTTTGCATTTCTGAGCCTTGAGCAGAGCCAAATCTGATCTTGATTCTTCGGCGATCAAGCTCCCCAGACTTTTTGTGCCTCCTCTCATCCATTTCCATACCTTCCTAGTTTGTTGTATACCTTTACGCGACATTAAACAGTAGCTTCAATAGTCGAGTGTGACTCTCTTTCTTTCCCATGTTATTTTTCCATGACATTTTACCTGAGCATTAACCAATAACAGATCAAGAGCTCCGCAAAACTCCTCTAACACCCTCCCTGTTGTATCTGTATGTCCGTCAAAGTCTCTCCAAATGTGCATTCATGTCCCCCAAGATAATTATTTCCTTGTTAGTGCCAATTTCCCTAACGTCTCCTTGACATACATGTCAAGTGTTCATGCATTCCTTCCCTGCACTCATTCCCTGTTTTTAGATACACAAAACCCAGGATTGTGGCCCAAACCCCCAATATTGCCTCTTGACCCACATGTGCTCCCTGCAACCTTTCTGCCTCTCGTTCCCATTCTTGACCCCTTAACTAACACCCCTAAACCCTCTCCCTTGGTGTTCCCACATTGGCCCGGTTGCATCCAATCCAATGATATCCCGGTATGCATGGGGGTTCTGTCATATCCCTCAGCTGTGTCTCTGGTAATCCATACACTCCAAAGTTTTCAAAGCTCTCCAATTGCCCCTCACCCTCCCTCCCACTTTATTCCTGTTCCTGTCCCCCTGCATGTTTATGAACCCTATGCTAAGCTGCTTCTTTTTTCCTAGCCCCCAGTGAGGCTCTCTCTCCCACCCTCCCAAACCCTTCCCCTCTGTATCTACATTTTGGCCCTCATTTACACCGGTGCCCTTAGGCTCCAGGACCCCCAAAAACTGCACGATGTGACGTCCTATCCTATCGCCTACCGTGCTCCCAGTGGTTCCACTGTAGTGGATGCCCCATGTAAAAGGGTCGGAGCGATCTCCTGTACACCACCCTGCTTACTCCGTACTCCGTACCCAAATCGTCGGCTCAACCCCCCTATCACCTGAGTTAGCTTCCACCACCTGCTGCTCTGTCTGCAAAACCGTCCCAGACCTCTGGGACGGTGCATATTTGCACATGCACAGTCTCGGGAAACCTCCTCAGCTTACGTAACCCCAACTCTATCTGCCTGGCGAGGTTCTGGCTCCGTCCCTTTAACACATCATTTATGTCCTGCATGTACTACAACTAGGTTCTCTCCCTCCCTGTTTCAGCCACACCTCCTCCCTTCGCTTCGGTCATAGCATCTACCATGCACTTTCCTGGCTGAGCCACTACGTTTACCCTCCCATCACCTTTCACCCTGTCCAGCAGCCCCTCCCAAAACCCTTAGTTATGTTTGCGTCTCCTACCATCAGCGCCCTCTTAACCCCCGGCTGCCTGTCTTCATCCCCTCCAGCTATCTGTGGTTTCTCTGCCTCAACCTTTGTTGCCTTCCCCAAACCCTGCTGTACTGCAGCACTACAAGCTGTGCAGGCTCCTTTCCTACACAGTCAGCCGCCTCGTCACTATTTAACTGGCCCCTTTTGTCTGCCGTCCCCACCGCCGTCTTCTGCCACCTCCTGTTTTTCCTATTGACTACTCCCGTCAGTTGCCGCACCATCTCCTCACACTTCTTCCTATGCTCCTCCGACTCCGCTCTTCCACTCCTTCCCTCTGTCTAATCTCCTCCACCTGTCGCTCAAGCCTCGGCTCGCTGTTCCGGTTCTCGCCTCATGCTCTCCCGCCACGTTCTCTACCTTACTTTCCCATTCCCTCGTTATCCCCTCCACATCCGCTTCAGCCCTCTTAATCAAATCTCCACCTGCGCCTCGAGCTGTACCCGCTTCTCCCGCCTCTACCCCTATCTCCCCGCTTCAACTCCTGAACCGTATCCGCCCATTCCCTTCCAATTCTCCTAAAACCAAGCTCTACCTTCTCGCAACTCCGGCAGGTAAAGCTGCTCTCCTCGGCTTCTGCTACAGTTTTGAACCTCGTCTCCATCATGCAGCACCAACGGCCACACTCTTCTATAATCTACATCGGGTCCTTCTTTTACTTTAGGCTGCGCATCCTTCTTGCGTCGTGTATGCATCATTGCCTACCGACACACAGCGCGACCCCAGGACAAATATCCCACCAAACCTTGAACCAATAAAGCTTTGTACGCCTTCTGCCCACACAACCAACTAGCCCACCAAAAGCTTTCAATGTGCAGGTGGTCTCGGTCTCGTGACCCTACCTAAAAGCCTGCTTTAACCCGACTATCCTGTCGCTACCTTTAAAAACTGGTTTCTTCCACCTATAAAACCCACTAGTATAAGACCAAAAACGCTTTACAGTAAGGCTGTAAACCTGAAGGACCAACTCTAATTGGGTGTGCCTTCTTGCCTTTAGCGCGCAACACCACCAACGAAGAAGATCCAACAGGCAAGCCTTATATTATCGCTACTTTAAAAATCTGATTTCTACTGCCCTATAAACACACCCGCAACTAAACAAAATACACCAAAATCACTTGGCTTCGCTGGAGCTCCGGAAAACACGTCCTCTCTGCCACCCTGACGACCAGCTCCGGTTCCGACTAGACATGACAGTTGACCGTGTTGCCACTCCTACTGATTTATCAGTGAGATCTACTGATTTTTCCTGATTTCAGCTGATTCAGTGATAATACCACATGAATCTACTGATTTTGGTCCTTTTTGCCTACTCGTGGTCCAAAACTACTACTATTTGCACCAAGGCACGCCCTAGAGTAATTTCGGTGCATCTCTGGCGGGTCATTTCCTCTGTGTGTGTGTGTGTGTTTGGGTAGGCGTTGTGAAAGGAAATGAGGGGGAAAGTGAGAGCCAGTAGTGTACTGCGTACAGGTGACAACAGAATGCAGGGGATAGTTAAATTAAACGCGGGTGGATTGGTGTACAAAACGGAAAAGGGAAAGAAAGGCTTGTCAAGGTTAGTCACTACAGAGCGACGGAACGGTTTATTATCTAAGAGGGCGCACCTCGCTTTGCGCCACAAATAGCTTCGCACCTTTCATGCCGTGCTGTATGCATTGCGGTTTGGAGCAATTTTAATTTGCTTCGAAAGTAACGCGAAGTTTGCCACCACAATTTTTTCTCCGTGTCACCACGTTGCCTGAGGTTGCCTCAGCGCAAGCTTTCGACCAGTCCAAAAATCATTGGAGTGGCCCTTCCTTTAAAACACCTCGGGATATGGAGACCGTGGGGACTTTGAAGAAAAATTTTGCAACAAATTTTACACTCTAAGAACAAGAAGTGTGAAACTACTTGATTCAGCGGACCACTAAGCGATAAAGACTAAGCGATTTTCTGGCAATCCCTGTAATAGTCATGCAGCAGCTGACTTCCAGATATAATCAGAAAGATCTCTTTGAAATTTGGTTCGCGCATACAGTTTCCACTTTTTTCACTGCTCCATTTTGTTTTTTGTGACATTTTTCACATGTGCTGCGCAAATAATCAGTGCAAGAACCGTACAAACACAAACAAGCTAATAGAAAAAGCAGACTACCGAAATTTAGAAATCTACTGATATTGGCTGATTTTTCAAGCTGAAATCTACTACTAGTTTCTGGGGAGCTGTGGCAACAGTGCAGTTGACCAGTGGCGGTGCGGTGGATGCCTTGTCGGATGCAGTCGAGGTGGCGACCGATTGAACTGGTGAGTTTTGATTGCTTTGGCGACTTGTAGAGCAGCAGAAATGTTATAGGCATTTCAGAACGTACTTCATAATGTCGCAGGATTACCCTGTACGATAGGCACTCGCTCTCTGACGCGGTCAGGCGCGTACTCGCCCATGTTAGCGTGCAAACAAGGCCAAGCACTTCAAAACTATGCCCGGTGGCGGGAGGCACTCACTTGATCGAATGACGTTTTAGGAACGCCCACGTTTCACCGAATGACACTTTAGCGAATAGTCAGGCGCCGCGAAGCGGCGTTTTCGTTGAGTCAAATGGGTTCAATTTTTGTAATGAGCCGCCGCAGACTGTCGCCCCGAAGCGGCGTAAAGCGCAGCGCGGCGGATGGGTTAACGCGCGCCCCGTTATTCGCTAAAATGTCGATTCGCTCTAAATGTCGCTGTTCGCTAAAATGTCATTCGCTCATGCATGATATGGACCTCCCGGCGGCAATCAGTTCATCAAACAAACGATGTTACACCGGCAGATCGTTTCGTCGACGCAGCAGCGTTTTAATGCGACTTAGGTTCATCGAAAAGTTCCCATGTTCGTTTCATCGACCAACCTTGCGACGCTTCATCGAAAGCCGTCTTTCCGCACATATCACCTCGGTCGTCGGCGTGAACGTACCGGCGACCAACGCGATGCGAGCTTGACGAAACCGTGACGGTTCGTATGATGGACTACTTCGAGTTCACGCTTGGAGAGTAAAGTTTCGCCTTTACGCTCTTAGGCGAAGGTATGGTTGTATCCGGTATGCGTAAATAAACATGTTCTCGATCAATGTTAAAGTTTCCCGGAGTGGAGCGAGGGGTTTCAGCGCGTAGTGCGGACTGTTTGAGAGTCCGCACAGGCGCTGTCCGCCTAGAGTCGGCTGGGCAAGTCCGCTTTAGTTGAGGTAAGCTTGCGGCGAACTAAATTAAACCAAGATTGCAATCCCCGTGGTGAAAAATAAAAAAGTCGACGAAACGGTGTAGGAGCACGTCTCCACGAAATTGACAGGTGCCGCGAAGTCGTGCTCGCGCGCGTTTAGTTAAACATTACTTTATGTTTTTACTTTCTCTGCGACGTTTCCGAGTGTCTTTCGGCCCTCTATGTTTAGGCCGATGCTGGTCGGCTCCGCGATACGGTTTATAGTTTTAACCATGGTCGGGAATCACCAAATTAGAATTGAACTTCAACGCTGCAACGATACACTTGCTTATAGAGCCAGCGTGGAGGTGTTTTGTCTCATGCAAGTACTTTTGCTTTTGAGATCCTCACTTCGGATTTTGGTATCGCCCTGCGTATAATTTATCTTGTGCTCGTGGCTTCGAAATGTGTTTTGTATTGTTCAAAGCTGCTCTGTAAACTTCGTTTAAAATGTTTTTTTTTTTGTATGCTTGTTGTCATTTGATAGTTGTGTTTGCTTTTGGCTCTGAAAATTTTAAAACAACCTGGTTAAAACACACGTGTCAAAAAAAAAAGAATTACGCGAATAAAAAACATTTTTTTAGAGCAGTATTGTTCAATATTTATTTATTGAAAGTACCCTCAGGGCCCGAAGGCATTACAGAGGGGTAGAGGCACTTACATAAAATAAAGATAGTAATGTAATAACAAGTCAACAATATTAAATATGCCACAAACAAAGAAAAACAACAGGTCATGGGTCGCTGCTAAAATAGTTAGTGACTGCGCGAGACGTGATTCAGTCGGTAGTCACGTCCTTTCCACATGTTTTCTCTCGGCATTTCGGGTGCGGGGAGGAGAGGTGGATTGCCTTGGCTATCGCGTTGAGGGGGAGGAAGGGTATGACCATCTTATTGAGGTGGAAAGTGCGTATTACCATTCCGTGACGTCATGGACTTTGCGCACAGAATTCGAAATTAATCTTGCGCTCTCAATATTGCTCTATAAAAATGTTTTTGGTAATATTTGTTTTTTGACACTTTTGTCCCATACAAACTGTTTAAAAAAACTTTTTTTGCAGGGGCCCTTTAAAGTGCAATTTTCTCGTCTTTACTGTCATTGAATTTCGCATTAAGCAATCTGCCTAAGACAGACACTATACTTTATGACAGGATCTTAATAAAGCATAGGGTTATACCACATAGCATCGTCATTTTGAAACAGAAGTAGCCGCAAACAAAAATAAAAATAAGTCAGGTAAAAATAATTTTGCACATGCCATGAACAGTTGTCATCACGACACAAAATGTTGCTATAGCTTTATTTAAAGGGCACTTTCATTTTGAGTTGGCCTAACATCTCCTAAATACCAATACCTTAGCACTTGACTTTCTTTGTCGATTATCATATTTCAGTGCAGGGTACAAAGTGGTCAGTGCTATGCTAGCATTGGCCTAGAACTCGTGTTCAGTTAGTGAGAATACGTGTTCCAGCTGAATGCTAACACAGCACTTTTTCCAGTCTGCCTGTGAGAGGGGTAGAATCCAGCGACACTAAGGCTTTGCGATCTAGGAGGTGTTGAACTAACTGAGTAGTATCTGATTGTTGAGCTCTTTAAGCTATTGATTTCGGGCCCGTAGGCTCCTTTGTCTCTCGAATGTTATCAAAAAAATACTTGTGATGTACAAAAAATATTCGACCACAGGTGGAGAGCAGACATATGGAAAAGGGTTGATTTATGAACAGAAGTTTAGGACGAAAACGAGCTGGTGCTAGTTAATTAAGACTGTGTCTGCCTGTCCTTGTTTTCTCGCAATGTCGGAGTGTTTTTACTATGTTCAAGGTTGGTTTACTTCGTTCCTTCTAATTTTCGAAGCTGCAAGCATCCTCGCCCATGACTCAAGATTGAAATTTCAAAGCCGGCCACGTGGATGCAATGAGAAGAGAAAGGAAGGAAACGACTACGTATATAGAGATGGTGAAAGATGCCATGGAGAGGACTTTTTGGGCAAAGAGAGTACATCAGCATATATCCTACAATCTTCAAAATCGTAGACGACTATCCAGCCCTAAAGCTTACAGACCAGGTAATATGTAGCTCACTAACGATGTCGCTCATACTTTTAGGAGCAGTAGGTACCCTGATAAGACCACAACCACCCTCAATATGGTGCATCTCGCAGTGCTAGCGAATGGGAGCTCCCGCAGGGAGGTCCCATTGGCTCAGTCACGCGGTCGGACAAAATGTTCCCCAACGAGCAGATCTGATTTGCGGTTGCGGCTCCAGTTCTGGCATAAACGCGCCGTTAGTTCTGCCGTGGTGAAGCCTGGCACCATGAGGGGTCTCCTTTTTATCCCTCTGACATAAATTACGATTTTGTTACAGCTAATAAATCATTATTTTTTTCGCTTTTCCTTTAAAAAGAGCAGTTTTCAAATATCTTCAAGTAGACTAAAGATGTAAACATCATTTTTATTGCAGATCTTTGCAGTGTTTTTTCGCATTAGTGCTGGCGTCAAGGCGAAGGAGCTATTTATGGATGTTGCTCTCAGAAAACCTGTCAACTGTTCTCACGGTGACTGAGGGAAAACCAAGACCGGCCCTGAGGCCAGATTCTCGAAGCGAACTTACGACGAAAAAAGTGCGTACGACAAATTTGAGAGAAAATCCGTAATCTCGAAACGCAATTGTCGTAACTTTTGCGCAGGTTACGACAGAATCCTACGACAGCTCCGAAGCTGTCTTACGCACTTTTACGATCAAATCGACATGGCCGACAGCGCTGCTCAGTTACTCGGTCGCGACAACCAACGGACATTTATTTTTTACGAGCTCGTCTCGCGCGTTCCAACTTTAAGCAGTAAGAAAAAGGAAATGTACTTGAAACCGACCAGGACGAACGTGAACGCTGGATCCGCAAACATCCGGGAAAAGCAAGAAAGGCAACGATCCCACCGACCAAGCGATCTCGGCAAAATATAGGCCTAGTAGGCACTCCGACGGTCCTTGGCCAAGACCGTCTGCCCACGACCGGCCGGCTTGCTGACTGGAATATGCCCGCGCGACCCTTGTGGACTCTTCTCGTATAAATAGTTTGATCGCTGAACTTAATTTCAGAGGTCAATCTCTTCCCTTGTCATCTCGATCTCCTTGTTTTCTGAGGCAGCGATGACGAGCGCTGTCATCGGAAAGGGACTCCACTGATTCTATCTTCTTGTTTTGTGTGATATAGAGCTCAAATAAACGCCGTGTGGATTACCTTCTCAACACAGTATGTACACTTTGTTATTAGTATGCCATTTTTATTACTGACACGACGCTACCTCACTGTCGAGCTATACAGTTCGTGGGAGCTACGCGATGACGGTCCAACGTTTCTTTGCCGAGTGTCACGTCAGTATCGAGTTGCAATCGTAAAAGATCGGCCCCAAAGCGCTTACCAAGACGCGGTCTAATAGAGCGCGAATCCAGCACTTCGATCAAACGCGCGTCCGCTCCGAGTGTGAACAGGTATTTGCGCGACTTCTGCTGACACTCTCGTAGTTCAAACGATATCTTTTTTAATGTCGGCTTGCTCCTGCATCTCCGAGGCCGCGAAAAACGCCGCGGCGGTTTGTTTCTCTCTACGTCGCTTGGCAAACGACTCGGCACGGGGCTTTTACCAACGATGCCAGTTGCGTTGACTCCGTAGCGATCGAGTTCGTAGCAGTCAACGAAGCGTTTTAATCGTGTGAGCGTCAATTTATCACCTGCACGGACACGAACCCCAGACAAGTGGTGGAGAAAGGCCATCTGTGTTTATGAGAAACAGCTTGAACTTAAACATTTGCACATAGACAGGACAGGACATACACCGAGCTGACTATCAACGAGTAGTTAGCCTGTGTTTGATATTAAAAATCCACGTGCTCCGAACTATGCCGAGCTCTCCCATTGGCTGTTCGTGTTGCCGAAGACGCCGTCGCCATAGCAACAGCACCGAAGACGTTGTTTTCTGTAGGAGGTCTTAACTTTCCTCCTCCTCACTTAAGAACGCGTTTGTGAATACCGTTTTCGCCTCATCTTACGATGATCGTAACTTTACGAACTTCGTAGCTGTTGTCGTAGGTAAGACGTTCTTATGAATCTGGCCTCTCTTCTGTATGATCATCGTAGTACTCACGATGCCAGAAGATATAAAAAGGTGCACGTTACCCTGTGTTTTATTACACTTATTTTTTTAACACATTTGCAGTGAACGAAGCCGTTGTTCGTCTTCGCTATTAATTTCCTTCCAAGGGCTCAGCCTACGGGTTGGCAGAAACTATGAGCTCTCTAGACTAGCATTTCATTACCTGACCCTGCCCTCATGCACATGATTATGTGCAGAAAGCATGGTCACCAGTTTTATGATCGACAGCTGGCTGGATCTGAGAACATGCCTCATGTGATAACAAGGTTTGAAATGGCCCTGCCCTGCCAACCTGCTGGAAGTTTTCAGCAGAACAAGAGAGCACGCACACTGTCCTTGCCCTGTTGCTCAATTCAGTGGGGATTATTCAAGCTGAACATGCCTTTAAAAAAATTATCTTCATAGGACAGTTCTTGCTTGCCTTTTTTATAGCAGCGTTATAAGAAAATACTTGCGTTTTAGTTATATTTTAGGAGGGCTATGAAAACTGAGCAAATAGCTTTATATTTTGGGAGGTTTCTCCTGCTGAGCGAGATTGGTGCAGCTGAGATGACATCTGATCGAAACTGGGCAACCAAAAACACTACGCATTCTGCCTTAGTTGAGGTATGTTTGAGAATTGGGGTACTTCATACTCGTTTTTATTTCTTTGTTTATTTTAAAGTAAGTATTGACAGCATTTGTCGTAAGCACGGGCAAAACTAAATGTGATCACAAGCATAATAAAATGTGCTTGGAACAAATTGCTTTAAAAAACTGATAACAATACCATAGCCTACTTAACTGGTGCACTTCCTCCATGGCAAAAGCAAGCACCACGAGTCTTTTTTTTATCCCACTGACGTCTTTGCAATTACGATTCTGTTTCTCATGATAAAATGAGATATCTTTTTTTTTTTGCCTCCTGCTTTTCTACGGGGTAGTTTACGACTTTATAGGTTTACTAACGATCAACTATTTGTATTTAAGTTTTTCGCTGAGTTTCATCGCATCACAAGCATTGATGCCAAGCAACGCTTTCTTGAAATTGCCTCAAAAAACCTGGCGACCGTCCTTGAACTGACAGAGGGCAAGCCAAAGCCAGACATCTTTCTACCTGACTGCTGAAGGGATGGATGATGTTAATAGAATCGAAGAAACAAGGTATACCGGCTTTAGAATTTAGCCTTCATTGACTGTTAGCGGAAGTCCCAATCCAGCTAGCTTTCTATTGCAACCCAATTGGTGCCGACTCTGTTTATGTGATAGGTGGGTGCAAACTATGTAAATAAATTTGAGATATCCAACAGTGAAATGTATGCGCATCTGAAATTCTAATTGCTTCTGTAAATTATTTTGAATTGTGAGTTACCTTCTGGTGATGATGGACATTAAAAAAATTGATGAATAATTAATGTTAAGACGAAATATATAAATTTGCGTTACTGATGTGATGCTTGAATACAGCCTACATATTTTGGGTTGCATTGCCGTGACACTTGGCACTGAGCACAATTGAACGGATTAGTTTTAAAAAAAATTACTAGCATGGGTGATTAATCTGTTCATTAGTGTGTATGTAGAGAAAACAAAAAATCCCCCAAAAAATTCTCACTTGGTAGGATTTGGCTGCATGGTATTACTGTTTCACCTATGTCCGGATGCAGCAGATGCTAAGAGCAATCCCAGCCAATCGTGCTCTTTGAACATAGATCTTAACACGTGTTGCTGCACCCGCTCTCTAAGGACACATGACACTCGCACGGCTTGGGATTTGCTTTGATGGCTCGTAGCATCCGCTGCGCCCTGACTAAGGTGAAACGGTGTATAGTGTAGACGGTGCTTGGACAAAAAAATCCTGAAGTATCTGTGCTATATGGTATGTGGAAATATATTAAAGGGATACTTCAACAAAATTTGAAATATACTCGTCGTTTTCAGAAATATTCTGAATATGAATATCCGTAAATTACAATCTCACGTTTGTGTCTTCAGCCTGAAGGCTGAATTTTTTCGTTATAAACGAAAGACATTTCGGCTTTAACGCAAGGCAAAAGATGCATTCGAGTTAAGAGTATTTGCACATACAGCAACCGCATCTAGGAGTTTTAGATATCGCAGTGCTCCACGAAACTTAATGTTGCTCGGAGATGGTCCATTTTTTGCGTTGTTTGTGCAACTCCTTGACTTACCAGTCGAACCATATGGTGAAGTTTGGGTGCCCGATGATGACCTAGCCTGGAGAAGATATTTCAGCTGCTCCAATGGCCAATTTCAGCTTTGATTTGCCAAGAGCAATATTTGGGTAACTGGTTTGGGTTGTTAGGTTTAGGGAGTATGTAGTCTACATGTTTCAGCTAGCCTATCATCAGTTACCGGCACCTACTCTAAGGGTAGGCCTCTTTTCTTGTTAGAAAGACTTCGAGTTTATGATTTGTCTTAATTTCCAACCTTTTTTTGGACGTGCCCCGCAGTCTTTTCTATCGCAGTGTGTCCCACGACATCAACAAAGCGCTGCAATGTGGTTTTTGTAAATCAGGCCTATGAGACAGAGTGCCCTCTGGAAGCTGTGGCACTTTGTTTCTGCCTGGTATACACCTTTTCTACAAGGGCGCCGCCATCTTTAATTTGGAACTTCCGGTATGCGTGAAAACATCGCTTTCTTCCCGCCTCGACGGTAGAACGTGTTAACATTTTATTTGCAATTGTCAGTCGTTCTTGTTTTGATCCTTCTATACTTTTACTTGTTTGGGGCTGTAATCTCTTGCTTTTTGTTCGGAACGCATACCGGATACGGGGACAACGTGGCTGGGTGCGAAGGCTAAACGAAAAAGGTGTATAGGTTTTCGACCTTCAGTACTTCGTTAAATATCGTCACACATTTGTTTGTTTTGTGAGACTTGTAGGTCTCAAACATTCAAAGCTGGGCTGCATGGGCACAAGGCTGCTGACATGCCTGAATTTAAAAAAAAGCCAAGTGGAAAAAAAACGCATCTGCATAACGACGGCGCTTTTGCTGCCAACGAATTTCGTCTTCGCGTCGTCTGCTTTCTTTCGCTTTTCATTTCATCTGCGTTTCAGATGCACTGCGATATTTCCACCTTTAAGCTGTGAGATGGAGTGAAAGCTCTGTGGTATAGAATACCTCCCTGTTATGAAGACACTTTGTGCATCCTTTCAGAAAAGATACCTTTTCAAACAAGTTGCAGAATCTGCCTTTTCTGAATAGGAAGCTGTTCAATGCCGCAAACCTTTCACTCCTATTCACAGCTGAAGGGTCTTATTACTAGTAAATTCGTCTCTAAAAGTGTCAAAATTTGTCCACAAAGGGCGAAAAGTTACTCCTCATTACTATAAAATTAATCTCTAAAAGGGTCAAAATTGATCCTCAAAGGTACGCAATTTAGTCCTTCATTACTGTCAAATTAATCCCAACAAGGATCAAAATTGATCCTCAAAGGGACAGAAAGTTACTCCCCCGTTACTATAAATATCATCCCTTTAAGTGGCAAAATTAACCCCTAAGGGACGAAATTTAGTTCCCAATCAAAGAAAGTTAGTCCACAATCACCACTGTTGATCTCCTAAGGGATAAAAGTTACTCCCCAATTATGTACACGACGGCGCTCAAGGGACCGTAGTTAATTCCCTGCAAGAGTTAAACTTAGTCCCTGATTCCCTGCTAAGGAATCAAAAACACTCCTTTTAACGGGTCAAAACTTTGACATCAAGGAATCAACGGAATTGGACTAAACAAAAGGAAGAGGACTAAACCGGGGTTTTGTCGTTTTTGGGGAATCGCTCTCGTTGACATCGATTTAGTCCCCAAAAGGACGAAGTACTACTCCTTTTTAAGAGTGTACGCATGAACATTGAAAATAGAATCTGCCAGGAGCCTGTTTTTGGAAAGGTCCTATAAAACCGAACTGGTTGTCCGGCTGATATGACGCACAGACGTACCGATGACTCGCGGTCACAACTCGCCATAAGTCCTCAAAACTTTAGTGAACCGTACTCGAGCCGTACTATGTGACGATCGTGTACACTTTTCCTACTACTACGTGAACACGTCCAAGGAGAACAAAAGCGCGAGGCTCCGCAAAAGGCAGACGAACCTGATATGCTACGAATATATTATTGACAAATCACCCGAATGTTCCGCACGTGCTCCGAAAAGAACGTTTACTCGCACTGCATACACACGATGTGTTTGTGGGCTACCATTTATGCCGTGTTATCTTTACAGTCCACTGCAGTCTTCTTTTATGATCTGTTTGAAAAGAAAACATTCACCGCCCATTCCTGGAGTGATTCGAGCACTGCGGCACACAACTTCCATGCATTTACGTACCGCAGGACGAACAACGACCACCGACTGAGCGATCGCTGCCACTTGCGTCAGCGCAGCGTGGGCAAGTAAATGGCAAACGCGGGAGATGGCACCTCGGCAAGGCGGCACCGACCCCTTCAAGAAATGGCAGCACCCTACGGAGAGGAGGAGCGCTGCGCACATAGAAGGCACCCCAGCACACCACACACCCGCCCGCTATCTGTCGACGCTAGCAGAAGGTGTTTCATAGCCAGTTTCCACAACCAGTTTGGCTGTGGCACCATTCCGTTGCGCCATAACGAACTTTGGTTTGTCCAATCCAGTCCAAGGTCAGCGCATGCACAGGGGAACCCTACTAACTAACGGATTAAAATGTTTCAAACCCTTAAATTTAATGAAAATTGCTGTTGGCCGAACTTGTTTCAGATCTGTCAGATCATTAGGACAAGCATCATGCAACCTACCTCAGATTATTATCATTCGTAAGACGAACATCAGTCAAATACGTCAAGACTGTTTTTAAATATTTAGCACAAACGCCTGCCGGGCGCCTTTAGTTTGTGTAAATGTTCAGCAAAAACGTCAAATAAATGCCCTCACACTGTTCGAATTGTTAGGGCGAATGTCAAAATAACCCCCGCAGGTTCTTCAAATGTTTTGGGCAAACGTACGCCGAGCCCTTGCAGATTATATAATTTTGTCAGCAAACTCTAAAGTAAACGCTTTCAAGTCATTTAAATCTTCGGCCCAAACATCAGAAAAACGAAACATGAATTGGCGATATATTTTCAGGTTCCCACACCTTGGCTGAAGGTGGGAAAATATTTGGAAGCTAAATCACTCCTTGATGGCTTAAAATTAGGAACGACCATTTCAGCACTTTAAAATGCAAAGGCATTTATAAAGAAACAAAATTGCCCTTCTTTTATTTATGACTGGGATGAACTACACTCGTCAATCGGCAGTCTCATAATTGTCAGGTCAAAGAATACTTACAATATTGGGTGGATGAGTATGTATAAAAACCGTATGGGTTAATAAATCAAGGTGTGAACTGCCAACCTTCTGCTATTATCAAACGCAGCAAATGATGCCAGATTGGATAGAGAGCTTGTTGCTTGCTTTCAGCTCCACTTAATTTTGACCAAATAGAGTGTTGATCATTAGCTGAATACCACTTGTTTAAGAAAACTCTAAATAATGTAAGCGCAGAAGCGTTCTGCTAACTATTGCGACCTTTGAATTCTTTGCAGGCATACTTTGATCTCGGAATATCTTCAGAACATTGATTTGCAGGTGCCTGTACGCCTGTACGCCCTTGTGTGCGTCCTATTCCTTATGCCCGGTGTTTTTCCGCCTTACACCATGTTTTTAATCGCATCATTATCCTTTTCTTCACATTTGAATGCATAATGGGCACAAGGACAGCTCTACGATTCTAGTTAATTGCCTTCAATCAATCGGATCCAAAAAAGCTATGGCAATAATTCGTTCTATTCCTTTTTTGATATTTATGTTTACAAATATTTGGTGTACTGTACATCTGATGCGGTCAACCTATATATATATATATATATATATATATATATATATATATATATATATATATATATATATATATATATATATATATATATATATATATATGTATATATATATATATATATATATATTATTTTCATGATACTTGAAGAAAGCTGCGATAAACATTTCTTTCACCATACCGCTAAGTATAATGTATTTCTACAACAATGAAATCTATACTCAATCGTGATTATCAGAATACTTGATTTATTATGTAATAATCGCACACTTTCGTAGCGAACAATTGAAAGAAAAATCTTAACTTCAGTCGCTCTTATGTTCAGTAAATACTACATATCGCGAGTAAATTTTGCCTAGAAAATAGGGCTGTATTTCGTAAAGCTACTGGCGCTCGAAATATACAAAAGAAATCGACATGACTTCAAGCCGATTGTTCGCCCACAAATCATCTCGTTGATTTTTTTTTTAATTTTTGCTTTTTGTGTAATAATTTTAAAACCTTTGTTTCTCGTTCATGAATCTTGTTTTCGGCTCGTATTAACTCAAGTAAGCTTCGATGACGTCATCGTTCACATGTGTTACATTTTACGGACGCGTACGTGCGTATGCTTATACTTACGCTTGACAAGGCTGCACATGTACTGTGAGCTACATACTTTAAAATTACAGCTACGCGCGTATACACCAACTCCTGTTTACGAACAAACCCGTGCGCTCCTGGCGGAGCCAGCGGCGCCGGATATCCTCTACGGGATGTGGGCAAGGAGCAAGTAGTCTTCCATTAACAAACCATTGGGATGCTGCGGTGTTGGCGTTGGTTGGAGCTCCTGTGCTCTTTTCTGTTTTGAGATTGTTGATCCCGAGTCTTCCTATTAATGCCTGACCACTTCCGTTGCCTTGACGAAATTAACAAGGCTGGTGACAGATGGAAACTTGTGAATTTGACGCGCGGCGATCGATTTATAGAGCCTGATTCGCCATAATGAGATATGCTTGCTCTTTTCAATTGATACTCACTCCAGCAGCAATATAAGTTAGATTGAAAGCTTCGGTACTCGATATCAAAACTGAAAATCGAACACAAACTCAAACCAAGTGAATCGGGCATAACAAGTCGGTGATCGCCTTGTATCTACTGTTTACACCAAGGTACGTTATCTGAGACACTTCCCAAGCTTATGCGTTTTCAGAGGTACACAATTTCTTCGTATCGCAATTACTGTGTCAACAGCGCGTAACATTGATGTTGTCTACTGGCCGCCATCATCTGCACGAGCATATGACCGTTAGAACGTGCGGACGATTGTTTTGACGGGAACACGCATTGAACGTAAATCTGGCTGTCCAAATATTGCTTGGCGGTTCTCCCGAGTTAATCTTGGAATAGCACAAATAAACTTTACGACAAAATGTATTCATGAATCCTCAGCGCTTCGCGCATTCAATTCTGGTCCGACGGAGTCTATATCGACGGCGCATGTTTACATTCTCAAACCAATCGGGCAGGTAAGAAAGAGGTTCGAACTGATCTTCACACCTTTTCCAGCCTTTTCGGTGCTGCCCCAGCCTACAGAACTGTCCAACGTTTTAACCAGGAGGCAGGCATCTACTGGTTCCTGCAACACAACATAGCAATGCCCGGCCCGCAAGGCGACTTCCGCCCACATCCCACATTGGAAGTGCGACCGAAGCGCCACCACCACGGCGTGAAGTAACGGCCTTGAGGATGTATATTAGGTTAGGGTACAGTTGAGTTCAGGTTAAACAAACGTCTGGCATAGTGTTGTCGAAGGAATTCTCACAGCTGTTATACAGCCCCGATGTAAGGACACTTCATGAATACCTATACCCGAAACCATCCGCGATTCTCAAATGCCAAATATCTCATTTCATGGCTTGTGTGCTTTATATACAAAGCATCTTCAGAGAGTATTTTTACACAAATCTGGTGATTTTGGGATGGAGTATTTTTACCACACGAGTTTATTGAAGTCCTGCCAAAGGCTACCGTCAAATAGAAGTCAGCTAACGACAACGAGTAATGCTACCCAGATAAGGCTGACACCCGAAGGTGCTGCGCTGTGATGTTTCGGTGGAGCAGACTTATCATCATCCGTGACGTCTCCACCAGGATTCGTATCGCTCTGACATCACGAGTTGCGATCCTGGCTGCTTATATTCAGTTATGAGGACAAGTTTGATGGTGCATGCAAAAAGCACGGTGGGAGCTTGGAGCAATCGCATCCTCAAACCAACCCCGTCGAAGTTGACAGTTTGACAATGCACGTCGCTGGAGGCCGACTACAATTTCCCTTTTGATTTTGCACTTCTCTAGCGAGATACATACGACTATATATCACTAACTCATTGTCCCTAAATTATTGATATTTAAAGCTAAAATTATTTTTTTAATGTTTAAATCGATAGCTTTTCTTACAAGCGTTCTGAGCAAGCTTCGTTGCCTCTGCATACTGTAAACGACTTAACTTTCGCGAAAATCTAAGTTTCGCGAATTTCGCGGATCGCCTACGATTCGCGAAAAATATGTCCTGCATGAACAATTCCGGCAAAATATAAACATATTGGAATCTATGTTGAGATTCCACTGCGTCTCGAAAATTTGAACCAGCGAATTATTCCAAATCTTCAACTTTAACCTCAATCGCGAAATGCTGAGCCCACGAAAAATAAGTCGTTTACATTATTTCAGTAGAAGCAAGATCACACCTGCCTGACACCTTTCGCTGATCTCGAAGTGAAGCGTCGTAATCATAATATTTGCTACCTTTGCAAGATTCAAAGGATTTTGATTTAGTCTCTGATAAGCGCGTTCTCAGTACGTTAGAACATTAATAGGATATAACTTAAAAAGGTTCTTTCTCACATACCAGCTGAGTTTTATATTTAAAAAACGAATAATTGGATTATGCTAATTGATTCCCTATCTGTTCTTCACGGAACTTTAGGAATAAAATTCTCCTAAAATATGATCATATTTGAAAGTGGAAGGGACACGTATTCTTTTTTCTTTTTTCACAGCGTCACTTTTTTTACTACTTTTCAGAATTCACACATTTATCAAGATCACCAAGACGTACATGGATATGTTCTAGTGTAAACCTGGCGAAAAAAGGTTCTTCGATAGACCACAATGTTTTTGAGTTACAGGCGAACTCAGGAAACCAGCTATAGTGCCACAAATTTGGCCAGAAGATCTTACTTCAGTAGCGCTGGCCCATTTGCATCTTTGCCGCATGTTATATTTCTGGCGATTACGTGTTTATGGTGTGTGATCGGGAATAAAACTGTCACAGATTCAGGTTTTTTCTTTATTTTTGTTTCTCATTTTTATGATCTCCTTTTTCGGACCACTTTAAGATTCGGTACGGACAGGACGGGGAAGTGCGGTGTCGCTTTTAATCTCAGTTCGTCCCGTCGTCCCCAACAGGTTCGCTTCGTTTGCGGGGTTGTGGGTTTTTGTTGACGGGCGACGCGGATTATAGTTCATCCCGGGGCATAGTTTGTGGCCATATGGCTTTGACCTCGAAGACGGAGGGGTGCGTGTGCTGGCTCGAGTATGGTGCCGATTTGAGACGCGAGGGTGCCGCCGGGATGCAAAGATGTTTACTCTGGCTAGCGCGCTTTTTGAAGGCGGCGACTTAATCAGTCTGCCGCCTGTCGGGGTTGTCGTGTTCTACGTATCGGCGGTGAGTGATGTTTTTGGACGTTTGGGTCAGTGCCGGGTACTGCACTGCTGGGAACTTGACTGGCCCGAAAGGCGGGAAAACGGGAGGTTGGTCGGTGGACGAGCCTATAAAAGGGGTTCTGGAACAAGGAGGTAGTCGAGCCCGAGCTGGCCGGGTCGCTGCTCGACGCGGTTTCTCCCTGCCGTGAGTTTTGGAACGTTTGATTTTTGGCTTCTGCCCTGCCTGTCGGGCAAGTGTTTGAGTTGGTTGTGCTGAAGCGTGCGTGGCTGTGTGGTGCGCGGTGTTGATCTCATCGAGCTTCTGACCGGACCACCGGACTCCGAGACGTCGTTCATCGGCCCACGACTCCAGACGACGGACTGCTCTGGACTCGGCATCTTCCGGAAAGATAAGCCCGGTTTTCTCTGATTTGTCGACTTCATCCTCTGGCTCTGAAGTACGAACTGTTGAACTTTGGGACGATTTTTAGGCAGTGCTTCTTTCTGTCGCGACTGTTTTGGGGGTGATCCCATGTGTGTAGCGGAGACGTTCGAGTCCATCTCGGTTTGCTCTCGCTGTTAGTTAGTGTCGGGTTTTCGTCGCTGTTTTGTGGGCTTGTTCCTGTTTTATGAGCGTCGAGTCTTTTTTGTATTAGTCTCTGGCTCGCAGGGCTCCATAGCGTTGAGCTGGAGTGTGGTTTGTGTTGAGTGATCTATTGCCGTGCGCGGCGAAGTTTTTCATTTTATTAAATTTAATGTTTTGTTTGCTTATCCTCCCTCTGTCATCGTCTCTCTCTACTGATTATACACCGGGCGTGGACCTAGCGCTAGTCACCGGTCGAACTTAGCTCTTTTGTTCTTTTCCCGTAATTTCTCGTTTATCCTACGGAGTGGATCATTGCTTTATTTTTATTAATTTGACCCCCAGTCCGTGACAAAAACTAAGTTTAATTTATAAGATTAATAAGTCTGAACAGATTATTAGTTGCCAATAAAAGTGTATATTTTAATATCATTATCGACGTTGTTAATTTATCACAAATGTATTCCTTCGGTGATGCACTTGACCAGATTCTTACTTTATTTAATACAGGGGAAAAACAAATAGACAAGATTTGAAGACATTTTTCGAGGAGATATTTTTTTTTTGCCACTAGCAGGAACTTGTCCTTGAAATGTATCTCATACGAAACACATAAACCGCCAATTCGGGATCTTTCCACATTCCTTCATGGTGGCAGTTCGCTCAAGTATTGTATATCTATATTTTAATATTCCTTCTCAAACGAAATAAGGCGCGTTGACACACTTCCGTTTTGCTTAGTACCGAGTTCTTGCAATCTCTTTCGGAGAAAGAACACACTGGCACGCTGACGCCATCTATGAGGTGGCCCTGGAACTGCATTTCAATAGAGCACGTTTTTGCGGTATTTACGAGATCAAATGTACCCGTCGTATCTATAAGAAGCGGTCGCTTACAACATTGTCAAAAGCTTTTCCAGCCAAGAAAGATGCGCCAAAAGAATGGTAAATGTACGGAAACAGCAAGGATTAGTTAGTTTGGTAGTTGGTGGTACCTAAAACATACTGTCGTACTGTAACATACTGTCGTACGCACTCGCAAGTGCGTACGACAGTATGCTAAAGCATACTGTCGTAAACACTCGCAAGTGTGTGACCCAAACTTAGGCCTGCAAAATTAACAATAAAAATATTAAAACGAACGTGTTGTAATTATGAGAACTTAAAATAGAAAGAACAAATACACGGAGGACGTTCATAGGCAATCACAATATTTTGGAAAGAGAAAGAGTGCGGTTGTCCATGCACTTCCTCCTTGTTTTTATTCTTTATTTTTTAAGTATTCTTTGTTTTGTTCATTGGCCAAAAACATATTCCAAATTGTTTTTTTGTTCTTACTCAAGCTTTTATTATATTACAACTGTTCGGTGTTCTTTTGAAAAGCTTTCATTCCCAAAGGCCCCACAAGCCGTCGTTGTATTCTGGAAGTCCCCTGATATCTAGTGATTTCGTTGCGGGCGGCACCATACTCTGGGAGTAATCCTCAAGCTTCTTAATGAGCTCATTAAGTTCCTGCAAAGAATAAAACCACATCGTTTTATATTCGAGATCTGTTTTCAAGTGGTGGAATACTGTCTGTTTCGAGTCATGACAAAACTATTTCTATACGCATTATATTGGCACGTCAAGTAGAGTGACACACTGTCCTGTCGCATTTCTTGCTCATCAAAACATTCGTTATATTTGAGAGTATCAGATAGGGTTGTACATCGATGGGAGATGGTTGCGCGCAGAATAAATTACGACTCTCCGATAATTAGATATACGCTGCCTAAATTACATAGCCCATGAGATAATAGTGAGCGGAATTTCGTTAAAATGTTCAAAGAACTTAAAGAATAATTAGTAAATGAAGCTAGGTCAAGTGCAGTTGGGTGATTCCACGTCAGTTTATGCAATGATGGTCCAGGTCATATTTTAGATTCTTTTGTTAAAGGTATATATCAAACCCATGTTCTTGGGAGGAACATTCGGCTATATATGAACGCCGTTACATTTCGTTTCGCTAAGATTTAAAAAGAGAAGCTCGAGGCATAAAAATTGAGAAGATTTCACGATGCTACGTTGCACAGTCGTCATTTCATCATTGAAGCTTTCACGTCACCATAACGTTTTAAAACGTTTTTTACATTTAGCAAAAATATACAACACACAAAAAACTAGAAATAACAATAAAATATTTCTATGGAAACAAAAAATGAAACATGGCATAGTCCGTGTTTCAGAGACATATTCACAATTTTTTGGCAAAAAAAACAATCTTTCATAATACTTCACACAACATATTAAAATGCGCGTCTTTAGATGTTCTTTACGAATATGTAAAAATTATATGCCCGCCCTTAATTGTCTTCTTGTTTTTAACGCAGAAATGCAGCTGATTTTTCCCAATGCGGCAAGAGTGGGCATCGATATTTAAAAAAAACTCCATCTTTTTTTTTTAAGCTGTTTTTGGCATTTTGTAGCGATTCGAACTTACCTGTGATGACAAAGCATTGAGTAACATATGACCTCGGAACGGGAAAAGCTGCGACAAACCTTCACCTGGAGCGAGCCGACGTCTTCGTCATGGCGGCTTTGCCACACAGCGCCAAACATCTTGAGCGTTAGTTATGGCATGTTTTTTTGTATTTTTCAAATATTTTTTTCAAGAGGGTGAGTATAACTGACGCGAAACGGGACTTTGAGCTTGAATACCTAATATATATAAAGCTTAAGCTAATTAAAGCTTAAATTTTACAAAAACAAAACAGCCCCACTCTGCAATTTCTTCAACTATGCATACATAAGCTTAAAACTCACAGTTGCGCAAGTGGTCATTTATACACCCGGCTTTTCCAACCACACTAACAAAGTGCGGTTGGAAAAGCTACTAACTCCACGAACAGTGAACGAATCTGACCTTTTATGCCAGCATTGCTACAAATACCTAAAGAATGAGATTAATTGCTTCTCCTCACAACGTGAGTACATCAAACTCTTTTTTCCGGTACTCTAATGAAATTCTGACTGAAGTGAGTCATAACTTGTGTGCTGCTAGTCTGTCGGTAACCCCATTGAAACCACGTAAAACCATTATAAAAAAAGGCGCGAAGTGTATTTGAAGAAAAAAACAAGCTTAAGTTAGTTCTTCGATTAGAAGAAAGCTGTCAAGCGTTTATAACGTGAAAACCGGCAAAGACAGTTGTCACCACTGCATGGGGTGGTTTGACACATTTCGCGAAGCACTGAAGGTATGCAGTTCCACCAGGAACGCAAGCGATTGTAAACGCTTCTGCCACCAAGCATCTCGAAGAAAGAAATATTGCGTCTGGTGCCGGAAACGACTGCCAACATGATTGATCAAACAAGAAAACAAGCATAAAGGTGGTGAATGTGCAACTCTGATCCCTACATGGGAAAGAAGGCGAATTCCCTAAAACGTGAGGGTTGCACGTGTTTGAGTACTACACAGGCGACAACCTCGCATACTCTGTTCAGAGCCCCAACTAAAAGGACGTCGTCAAAGCCACAATCAATGACAACAAGACCAAAGTCGTAAAGGTTTATGACCCCCACTATTAAGGAAGCTTACCAGCTGTTTAGGAAGGACCATCCCCATCGAGAACTAGGCATCTTCACATTTTATTCCCTGCGACCGCAATTGGTAAAAAAGGTCCCGAGCACGAGGTGTACGCATGAATACTGTAAAATCCTTAATGTTCGCGAGCCCTTAATTTTCGCGAATTTCGCGAATTGAAAAATTCGCAGAAATTTAGAGACACGCAAAACTTCGATCTTTCAGAATTTCAATGCAGGCATCTGGAATTCGCGAAATTTAGTCGGCCTCGATTCTGTCCTTTGTGACCGATTCTCGAAAAATAGGGGCCGCGAAATTAAAGAGGTTTTACAGTATATTACGTCGATTTTCAGTTACTTTTAACGGCAATAACAGATGCCTCAAAAAAGACATTTACTGGAAGACGACCTCAAGCGCATCTACCTCTGCAGCGCTCCACAGAACGATTGCTTCCTGCGCCGTTGCAAAAAGTGTCCAAAATTGCAGAGCATCTCGCTGCAGTCGCTTCATCTCGACGAAGACCAAGAGATGTGTTTCGCGTTATGGGACACCGGCGAACTCGTCAAAAATGTTATGGACACTTCTGCCTTCCTGCGGGAATTGGAGTCATGGAGCGAAAATTATATGAGGCATCCTTAGGTCCGTGATCTTCAACGAAGCCTGATACGTGACACAAGAACCGCCTTACCAACAAAGACAGTGATGTTCCACTTAGATTTTCCGGAAAATTGGGCAGTAATCTTCCCAACCGGAGTGCAGAGTTTTCATTGGAAAAAGAAAATACTCAAGTTTCTCTCTTCAAATGTGTGGTTACGTCCACACAAGGCAGGTAAAGCATTGCCGTTGTCAACGATGACACGACACATGACACAGCTCACGCTCTTCTAGCCATACAGGCCATAGAAGAGTATGTTGATGTAACATTACCCAGTCTTTTCTGAAATAGTTTTTGTATCAGACGGAGCGGCGACGCATTACAAGAATCGCTTCCAATGGCACGAACTGTCTCGGAAGCCGTACTCTTCGGCCAGATGGATCTTTTCAGTCACTGGACACGAAAAAAGCGCTTGTGATGGAGTTGATGAGTGTTCTTAAACGCCCGCAACGCTCACCAACTTGACATCTTCGCTTAACTCAACGATTGTCACCGCTAAAGACTTTGTGGAAGTGCTACGTGAAAAAGTAGCAAATGTCTGCATGTTCCTCACTGTCTGCGGAACGGGTTCAGAAAGTTTCGTGCTGTGAAGCAAGCAGAGTAGAGCACCGTAAAACCTGTGAGATGAATCCAGTCTTCTCATCCGTGTCATCATATGTCGAGAGGCCGAATGTACACATGGCCTCTTGCGCAACTGAGAGGTTTAAGCTGATGTATGCATAGTTAGCGGACTCGCAGAGTGGGGCCGTTTTGTGTTTTGTGAATTGTAAGCTAATTAATGATATTCCAGCTCAAAATCTCTTTTTGGCATCAGTTATACTCACCCCTTTTTTAAAAAAAAGCATTTGAAAAATATGAAATGTATGCCATAACTAACGCTCAAAATGTTTGGTGCTGTGCGGCAAAGCCTCTGTGACGAAGACGTCGGCTCGCTCCGAGTGAAGGTTCGTCGTAGCTTTCCCACGTTTGGAGGTCATATGTTACTCAATGTTTTCCCATCCCAAGTTAGCTCAAGTCCTACAAAGTGCCAAGGGGAGTTTAAAAAAATTGAGTTTGTATTAAATATTGACGCCCAATCTAGCCAGATTTTTGAGAAATCAGCTGCATTTCCGCCTTAATAACAAGAAGAAAATTAAGGGTGGGCATATTATCCTTATATATTCGTAAAGAATATTTAAAGATGCGCATTTTGATATGCTTCGTGAAGTATTATGAAAGAAAGTTTATTAGCAAAACAAATTGTGAATTTGTCTCTAAAACGCGTTTTATGCCAGGTTTAGAGAATTCTGTTTGCATAAAAATATTTTATTGATATTTTTAATGTTTTGCGTATGTGTTGTATACCTTCTCTAAAATGTATTTAAAAAAGTTATGGTGACGTGAAAGCTTCGATGAGCAAATGAAGACTGTGCAAGGTAGCATCGTGAAAACTTCTCTATTTCCACGCCTCAAGCTTCTCTATTTTATATATCAGCGAAAAAAATTGTTACGGCGCTCATAAATAGCTAAATGTTCCTCCCAAGTACACGGCATTCGTACATAGTTTAAACGAAAATATCAAAAATATGACCCGGACCATCATCGCAGAATTTGCGTAAAATCACCCAGTTCTTTTTTTTTGTGCTTCATTATTATTGCACAATTTATTTTCATTAATTGCTTGATAGATATGTACTGAACTCCTTCTGTTTTCATGCCGCACTTTTTGTGGCTCTGCTGTTAATCATATGCAAGATGTCAAGGGCCTCGACAAACTGTATTTTTACAACTTTTTCATCGACTTCCTCCATAAATGCTGATGAATATAAGGTAATTATTATTACAAAGCACAACCACTAAATTCATGACATTTGAAACAATGTGCAATTGTGAGTACCTCTTATTATATAATACTTGAGAATAAGGCAAATACTTTATAGTCGAGTTTAGCTCAACCAAGAAACTTTTGCGTCGCTTCGTGAAGTAGGAAAGGCGGCATGAATTTAAAAAAGGATGCATTGGCAAATCGATAATATTATTGTAGTGGCAATATTTCAGTCAGATGACAATTTCGGAAGCCAATTATTATGGCAAGTTGGGGTTTACTGAAAGTTACTCTGCTTAGGCACGACGCATATCTAGATTTGTAGTGATAGGTAAAATAATTAATTTAAAACAGAGATGTAATGTATCTAGGTTAGTTCATTTTTCGTAAAAAGCTGCCTTTTCACAATTCCATTTTCCTATACCGTATGTCGTCCACTTTAATGCAAACTTAAGCTCATAGTTAAAGTGCGGGAACAGAAACTATGATTAATTTTCTGTTACAGGGCCGACCAGACTCAAAACCGGTAAATCTTATATCAAAGCTCTTTCAATTAACTTTATTTCGGCACACCTTTATCTTTAACCATCTTGAAGTGGAAATAATTTCATCATTCAAACTCTACCGCCACTGTTCCATTTCTCAATTACCTAAATAGTGCGTGCCATTAAGATGTATAAATTAAAATGACGTGATTGCTCTGAATATGCAATGCATTTTTGTGGTGCGTAGTGCTAGTTATGTTTGGAAAGTGACCAGGATGTCAGAATTTCTTGTTACTGAAAGTGTATTAAGGGACGGACAAGACGACACTTTTCTCATACGTACCTGCATTTTTTTTACTTCCTGTGTATATGTAAAATGCTACAATTTAGTATGCTTCTAGTGGAATCTGAAGTAAACTAGAATACTTTATGTGCATAATTTATGCAACAATTTGAATTATGATGTGCATATTTATTTGTGTTAAAAGTTGGTTCGGTTCCTCGATTGTAATGGCAGTATTTCACTGAACCTTTTCCAAAAGCGTTCTGCGCACGCGCGAGCGCCCGATGCCAAGCGGCGGAAGTTGGCACCAAAAATCGAGGAAATTCGGAGGGAGGCTGTAGATCAGCGAGTAGCAAACGTAATTGCAGCATACATATAATTGTGTTACGCAAAAAAGAAAGCGGACGGAAAGAATAACACCGACGTTTAAGTGGACGCCACGGATGCCCCACTTGGAAGGCGCGTTGGGCACGCCCCGCTGCTCAGAGAACGAAGAAACTGGTAGCGTAGCTCCCATTATCGATTGGTAGCCCAGGTAGGTCCCTTCCTCAATTTTTAGTTCGTGCAGCCTACCGCCTGGTGCCGTCGGTATGTGAAAAAGGTCCATTGCGAGACAGGAATACATTTTTAGTTTGCGCACTCACCGTCACGTTGGAAGCCGCCAAGTTGCTCAGCTCGCAGGGATCATGTTCGAGGTCAAAGTAGTAGGGAGGGCTGGCAGCTACGAAGTTGTCCCGGGGGGCGTACTGGTCGCATCTCACGACGGTTTCATTGCGCCAGTTAGGCCTAACAGTGAGCAGGGTTACGTTGTAGAAATCTTTCAGCACTTCTCCGGTTCGGGAAGATAGCATCATTTGGTCTAGACCATCCACGGTACGAGAGCCTCCAGGGGCCTTCGTGCGTTGGTCATACATTCCTTCGTTGTACGATCCCAGAACTACCTTACGCCGCCCGACAATCAGCGCCAGGTGTTGTCCGTTGGATCAATATTGAGAGGACCTCCTGCCGAGGGGATTCAGGTCTTCAGATAGGGCCTTCCACATGTCCTTGCCGTCGATGTTGCCAAGCGTTGACACATTTCCTCCTGGAATGCGTCGAAACAAAATCAAGATTTACAGACAACTCTGCTTGCGTAGCAATCGGGTCGTCTGATGTTAATGATTAATCTTTTTGGTCTGTCTCCTGGTTCCACTCTGAAAAAGATCGCCACTTTGAAGTTAACTGAACTACACCTGTATTAGCTTCTGAGACTACACGCCATCGACTATTTCTTTTTAACGAAATATTTCGCTACTGCCTTATTCTATTAGACTAATCGCAGTCAGGCTGCAAGAGGCTCCAGAGGCTCATTCGTTACGAATATTTGTGATCCGCGTGACCAAAATCCAGCAAAACGTCCTAGTATTCATTAAAAGAAAAAAACGAGATAAGAAGTTTTCCCGGTCAACAAAATGAAGATAGTAGATAAAGATATTCTGCCCGAAGGGGCTTGGGCTTTTCCTATCCAAAGACACCTTCACACCTGGGTTTTTCCATTTGTCTCGATTTAATTTGGGGAGTTTTGTGTGCAAAACCAAAAAGGTGTATCTACTACGCCCCAAGGGAGGATAGGATAAATTTGGGCCACCTACGTATCCTTCATCGTGCAGTTGAAATATCAGTTGCTGAGCGCCTTCACCAGAGGGCCGGTATGCTAGCGCACCGCCGCTCGGAGCACGTGGAGTGAAATCTCGTGCTGCAGAAGACAGGGATCCTGGCTTTAATCTCCACCCTTGCCCTTTCTGATCTGAATGATCATCGTACAGGAGTGCGGTCGTGCATCACTACTGCGTGGTGCACGTTAAACACCTCAGGCCAGCGGTTGTAGTGCACTGGCTACATTTGTCCTCTACATTGGGTAACACTGTCGCCATGCTCTAGCAAGCTTAACTCCTTCTGTCTAAACAAGAAACTACTGATTTGGGAATCCCCTATTACCGCTTAATGAAGCTTTGATGTCGAAAAAACGCATGGTCCTTCTCACCGGCTGCTGAATAGAAGGTTGGCAACCAGTCGGTGATGTGCATCAACTGGTTCGACAGACGTCCAGAATTGGACAGCAGAGGACTCCAGACGAAGGCGGCTCCTCTGACGCCCCTTCCCAGAGCGTGAACTTGGCGCCCCTCAGAGGCCAGTTGTACCCGCTGTTGGACTCTAAGCCCCACGGATGACCTCCATTATCCGTGCTGAATACAACGATGGAGTTACTCAGCATGCCTCGCTTGTTCAGCGCCTCCATCACCAGTCCAACGGATTTATCCAGCTCGTACACTGCGCCTGATAATGATAGGTGGATTTAAATGCTCACATACCCAAGGAATGAATATAGAAGACCTTCCCATATTATCATGAAGATCACCTTCGGCATCATTTGAAAGGTCTTCAGCCTTTGCTCGGTAGCGTTAGTTTCCCTACATTTGTAACTTAAATAGATTATGTCTCTCAATTTCTAGGGTTGAAAGCAGTGCAAGCTCGCAAGTATAGTAGACGCCCTTCATTACCTCATCAAGCAACATTAGCGGTCGCCTTTTGTTGGGCGCAAAGCGCGGGATGGGATCCGAGTAATCTCCGAACGATGACGTCACCTTCGTGTCTGATGCTTGCTTACGGCACGTGCACAAGCAAAGTGGGGGAGGGAGGGGGGCTCAGATAATTGCCGCAGCAGCTACATCGTTTTGCGCGCTTTTAAAAAGGGTATATTTGAGGAGAAGTGTAATAAGCTGGGAGAGTCGGTATCACTGACAGTGAACGGAAGAGCGATCAAAAGTTGTATAGCCCTTCCACTTCACGTGAAGATGGAGGACGAGCTAAGCTGTTATTTTAGCGACGTCTGGGATGATGCCATGAGGACACCTAGGACGACCTTAATGACGACTTCGAGGACGACGTCTAGGACGACATCAAGGACAAATTCTAGGACAACCTCAAGGACGACGCCTGGAGGACGTCGTCTTGGATGACTTCAATTACAACTTCTACGACGACCTCGAGGAC
>JAZHYW010011051.1:0-10629 GCA_037355805.1 Ixodes ricinus | reverse complement strand
ACTAGTGCCAGTAAGCTCGTGTAAAGTGAAAGACATTTCATTTGAATATCATCGTACCGCCCCTTTAAATCGGACTCTCGATTCCTGCTGAGCTGGTTCTCATCGGCGCGCCTCTCGAGGGTGCACCGAGCGGAATCAGCGAACTTGCGCACGACGAATGCTCCGTTATTCAGTTGCCACGGGTAGATTTTCCCGTGGCAAAATAGCTACATCCTCGGCTCGGAGGCCGGCACCGCTTGACCCCGCAAAAACTTTTTCGCGCCTTCCATTTTTGTACATTATTTCGCTGCGTTACGGTTATTGCTGTCACCTTGAGAACTGGCCCGCACTTGCGAGCCTCTCCCGACGAGAGTTACCGAGCTCCAGCCCCTGCGAGCGGCGGTGCCGATGCCGGGGCGGGCCTCCCAGCGCCCGACCCATCGAGCTTTCGGTTCCCACCGCGAAGCACGAGGCTGTTCCGCTGCTCGAGGATGAACCGCACCGACCGCCGCCTGGGAATGCCGAATTGAATCGGCGATGAAGGCACCGGAGATATTAAAAGAAAAGAACCCACCATCCGAAGCAGATAGAGAGGGTGCGGAGGGCCCAAAAACCTGCCGAGCGCACTGGAAAAACAGTAATTTTCGGGAGGGTGAGAAGGAGGAAAAAAGAAAGAAAACACGAGGCGGAGACAAAGAGGAAAGTGATTGGGGAAGGATGGGAGGAGGCGAGGAGCGGGGGTCGTCGCCGGGCGCGTGCTGCTCCGCGATGGGAAACCGTTGTGGCTGCGCTGACCTCCGACCCTGGCAGTGAGCAGCTGCCGCTCTGGAAACAGGAAAAGTGCCTGAAGTGTTTGTGAGAAATCATCGGCGAATATAGATAACGGGGCGGCTGTGTGCGAGCAAGCGGGTCGCCCGCTTCCTTTCTTTTTTTCTTTCTTTTTTTTTCTTTTGTTTTTTTTACGGCTGGGACCGAAGGAACAAGTGGTGCACGTCGCTGGCGTCGGGCGCTTCGTCCCGTTCACCGACTGAAGTTCTGGGGCGGCTCGAGTTTATAAGGGTTCAAGGATCGGCGTTTTTACGGACGTGTATATCTTGTGTGGTCGTTGAGTACGGTCCGATCCGTTGATGACTCGGTTCACTGGAGAAGGAGGATGCTATCGTAATGGACAAAACGTTCAATAAGATGTGCGCGCCAAGTAGAATAGGGTGGTCACCTGCTACTCAGACCGAGGAATGCTTCATTGTCTGCTTCTATGTCTAGTTCGGCACAGTACCTTACTGACTCACGTCACTGACCAAGACGATTCAAGTAAGGTCGGTTATATCGCCATCCCGAGTTCGCTACCAAAGAGTATACGCGTAGACATTTCTGAGACTGTGCTCGTTGTCAGGGCAGAGTTCACAGTCAACATTTTGTGAAGAAAATTTGTAGGCAAAAATATTTCAAGGGGTAGCGAAATTGACGCTTTCTGTGTTCTGTACCAGCGTCTACCAAATGAACATTCCGACTGGTAATGCAGCGAATCGAATTTGTTCATTCGGTTCTATTCCAATATATTCAATTTAATTTTACTAGTTTCATCCGCTCCATGAGAACCATATTGTCTATATTCGAATGAACGCCGTTGTTAAAATAATTAGAATCACGGAATGGGCTCCAGCTTTTCCGCAACAGAAGTCGACGTACAGCCTGGAATGGTGCCTCCGATCCCGATCCCCTCCCCATGAGCCAGGCACGTAGCCAGGATTTTGGTTCGGGGGGGGGGGGGGGGGGGGGGGGCCCGCCCGTGACAAAATGCTGTATGAGGGGGAGGGGGAGAGGAGGTTCCAGCAAAATGGAACATTTCGGGGGGGGGGGGGGGGCTCGGGCCCCATGGCCCTTTCCCCCTGGCTACGTGCCTGCCATGAGCTGTAGCTGACCGGAGCTCTTCTGACAGCTCGTGTATTATACTGAAATTGGACTACAGCAAAGGCGACCCGCTAGCATCAGTAAGCGTAAAAAAAAAAGAGTTTGTTGTATTTTTTTTTTAGTTACTTGTAATGCACCACTATACGGTTAGCGCAATGAAGACATTGCTTTTGTTTTTGTGTGTCTAATATAGGGTTTTGTCTCGAAAACCAAATTAGACGCCTACGTTGGTTTTGTGGATACGAACAGCCTACTACTGTAGTAGTTTTGATTGCAGCCTTTCCATTATGAGAGGCAAACGGGCAAAAACTGCCAATTGCTTATTCGTCATAATGTCCTGTCCCGTATTTTTTTTTCTTCTTTTCATTTTCAACATTCGCATAGAAATCAGCCCAATAAACATCTAAGCCTTCTGCAGAGAGCAGCAAACTACTGTCCTCATAATTTTCTCACCGTAATAGCAAACACAATTCTATATATTTTTTTCAAACTCAGTTCTACTTGTATTCTTTTCAGAGTTAGCACGCAACTCAACATTCATAGTTCTATCCTAATATTCATAAATGTCAAATTAAAGATAAACATCACAACAATCTAAAACGCCATAAAGCAAGGTATTTTCATATCCTAGCTAGAAAACGTTTCGACTATAGAAATACCAAAGCAACCTAATGCTTTATCCGCCACACGCCACAAGACACTCGAACTCGAGGGCCTCGCAGTCTCTCAGTGTGGCGATGCCGTCTGTTCGGCCGCAGCCGCGATTATGGCAACAGACGGGAGTCTGTTTAGTCGTTTCATTTTTGTGTCGACAGCTACAAAGGCGACAACTCGCCGCCGGAGATCGGAAGGCGCGAGTCCGTCTGCCAGAGGGCGCCACAACCACTAATCAGTTTTACCCCCCAGCACAGACACACGAGCAATCGAAGTGTGACCAGTGATCGGGCGCCGCGAGCGCCCACGGGGCGGTTCGAACGGTCCATTAGCTCTCTGGGTTCTGTCGTCCGCGGTCCTATTAGACCAATCAAGCACCTGGTTCATGCCTCCCGACGATAGCCCTGTTCCGAAACGGCGTCGCTGGGCCACATTCGCCCTATTTACATATTTCAAATTATTATTTCCCACAAAGAACTCCATTTTTTTTCCTTTGCGATCGCCCTTATTAACACCGTACGGCTGTTTTTTCTCTCTCGTATTTTTTTTTACGGCAGAACACGAAATGAACTTGTGGTCGCACGCTGTTTAACATGTTTCGGAGGCGCCACTAACACCACGCACGTACAACCTTTTTATGCTTGCCACGGGCCTATTTATCTATTTACTTTAGGATGTAGGAAAACGTTAGGTCGGTCCTGAGTTTCGAGTTCTTTTGCGCGTAGTCGTCAGCGAGCACACGATGACGCAGCTCTGCTGGCAATGCCTTCGTAGGAGGCGCAGCAGATGTTGGCCGCCTCTTTTGTGTCCATGCGAGTGGATGTGTGTGTTTCTGTGTACGCGCATCGGTCTTTAGTCTTGCTCCGATGAGTGCGTGCGGTTACTTCGGCTCCGAAATGTCGGGGCGACTAGATGGATGAATCACTTCGCGGACGGACTTGATTAATGGAACGCGGCAGGTCTAACGGACTCGCTAGTCCCGTGGCGGTTCCGTTTGAAGTGTGTCTGCTGCGCGCCCGAAATGAGGCTGTTCGTTTCCTTCGCGCGCTTCTGCATCCCAGTTCACTTGTTCCGCAATGTGCTGGGCCCTCTTTCGGGGTGTGATGGTGTGCGTTGGCAAAACATCCTGCTCCTTGTCTCGGTATCACTCGTGGGGGCTCGTGTTAGCGACAGAAATGGATCGCAGTCTGGCTTCACGATGGACGATAAGCAGGACGCGTTTCGTTTCCGAGCTGTCGAATAACAAAACGGCATCCTTATCAAAGGCCTATACGCGAATTGTACAACTGCAAAAGTAATATCCTAAATCACGATGCTAAAGTCTGTACCGCCTACTTAATTTCATACAATTTATAGTTTAATACATAATAATTCAATAAAAAAAATTAAAAAAACGGGCTGCTTTTTTGCCGTCTTTCGCTGCAGACTACGTCAAAATGCGATAGCATTTCTTGTCTTCTATGGCGACATTGCCTAGATAGAAGTCGATGCCTTCATGTAACACATGTCGCCGCCACCTCGGCTTCATGAAGGCTCGTTGTGACAACGGAAGGTCGTATAACAAAACGAGCCCGTCTTGCCCCTCTATCCCTGGCGAAATGGGCGCTATCTCTCTCTCCTCCTCCGGCGTCTCTTTGGCATGTCGCGCAAGAATGCGGCACATCCAGATGACTGCCTCGTCCCGCAACCCGCGCATGCGAAGAAAGAAGGATGGCACGTGTACTTTCTCTCCCGCGCATGGGCATGCGTTTTGATGTGACGACCGGAATCTTTTTGAAGAGGGGGTGGGGGGTCATTTAAAGAAATTATATTTCATCTCAAAAGTTTCCTAACCCCGCAGAGACTATCGGCTCGGCGAGGAGAGAACCTGCGCAGTGCGCCGAGAAACTGAGATGAGGAGACGAGAGGGACGTCAGAACGGGCAGAGCTCTCATTCAAATGATAAGGGGGTAGACCTAAAGCTATAACTGCCTTTGTCTCCACTGCACTTGTTGTTGTTGCTGAAAATTTTGTTTAATGAGAGATGAAATAGGAAGGGGGGGGGGGGGAGTGGATATGGAAGTAACGTGGTAAAGAAGGGGGGGGGGGAGTGGATATGGAAGTAACGTGGATATGGTGGGTGCCTCTAGTCTAGGGCTCCAGTTGCAGTGGTGACTGCGACAGCTCTTCCTACAAGCATGTGTTGCTTGTGGGCATCCTCGTTTCGCAGTCCTGTTTCCGAAGGCGTTCGAATGCGAGAGCCGAACGTCGCGTTTCGTGTTCTAACGCGTTCGACGAATGCAGTGGAGACAAAGGCAGCTATAGCTTTAGGTCTACCCACCCACAAATCGTTCCACACCAGAGCTCGGCGTTCCAACGTCCCTCTCGTTTTCTCCTCTTCCCAAGTTTCATGGCGTTTACTGGACGCTTTCTCCAGCCTGTCGTCGACGAGGCTCGGTGTTTACCCAAGGTCTGTGCACTGGATTCTTTACGTCATCTAGCTCGGTCGAGCACGACACACAGTTTTGGTCACGACTGCTGCGTCGGCGTTCGGCTTGGGCTCTCGTTTAATTGGCGCTTCACCGACTGAACGTGAGACCCAGGGCGCCTGAAAACGCGCGTCTCCGACTAAAGTGTCCAGCATCCTCTTCCGTCCATGCACCGAAGGTGGTCCGAAGTGCCAACAAATGACGTCACGAAGGCCGAAGCGTTATGCTGTCGGATGTCGCGATCCTGGCGGTTGGTCGTATAGAAGTTTCTGCAAAAAGCACGGGCGAACGCGAGTGTCGCAGCTGTCATGACGTCCCAAGTCCTGTCTGCCGGAGCTTCCGTGGACTGACAAGTCTATAGACAGCGACCTGCAATAGAACAGGCTTCTGCATGCCACAACCATCACGGCTGCTGTGACGCCTCCAGGATCGCGGCCGGCAAAAGCATGACACGTTTATGACGCCGTCAGGAAGAAATCGAGGGACCACTTTCTCGGACACGCCGTAAACACACCTGTCGGGGACGCGTTCCAGGCGCCCACGCGGAACGCTGCAGAGAACCGCTAGATTCGTGACTGTTCAATCGCCTGCCCAATACCATCGGTGATACATACCGTCTCATCCGCCCATATTTCCTCACTCGTCTGCTTTCGACTGCAAGAAGTGCTGTCGACTGAGAATGATCGTGTTGCGGCTGCGCCTTTCTATGCGAACACGAGACAAATTTCACCGCCATGTTGTTCACGTAAAATCCCAACTTTGCCACTCTGCTTCCGTTATATGTCAGCGAGTGCACCGATATCGGGTCTACCCTTCCCACGATGACACAGGTATCGAACGTTCTAGATAGAGGGCGCCGCCGGATTTCGACACCCTCCACTCGGAGGATCCAGCGAGGAACCGCGGAACCCCCAAGAGGAGTTTTTGTATCGACGTACATTAATCCGCCATCGTTTCTTTCTCGCGAGAGAAGAAACCGGAAAACCGGAGGGCTTCCTCGCGTCGGAAGAAGAAAGGAACAGCATTTTTCGTCAGTGTCCACTGAGGACCAAGTAGCGTTGGGCCGGGTTTTCATTCAGCGAGAGTGAAAAAAGTCAACCGGATTGGCTCAAATCGATCATGAAACTCAGCTTTCCTACACTTTTCGCCGTGGCATGAAAGGTCCGTCGCGTCCCGCACATCCGGGCCCATCTGTTGTTAGGTCCATGCCCTTGGTTCTTGCTGCGACCGCGCCAACTACGGGTGGAAAACGAGTTTTCTCGGCGGTCGCTCCTTGTTCATCTTCGCGAAACTAACGGGTTCTGTCGACGTTTCCGGTGAAAACCCGAACAATTTAATTTTTCTGGTGCCGGTGGGCGATAAGAACTGACGCGAGGCTTCACCACGAACCTATTGTGGAGATTACAGGGACAAAAAACAAATGTCTATACAACGTCCGGATTTAGCGGTCAACTACGTTCACACGACCGCCAAACGTTTCGTTGCTATATTTTAATGGACCGAAACTAGCCAACTGGCGATGGGAATTTATCCGCTTTTTTTTATCAACATGTATATATTTTCCTGTTAATAAAATGAACTGAACTGAATTGTTTATTTAAACGACACACTATGTAAGACAATAGTTTCGATTTCAAATGCTATACATACCAATATTTTCCAAGCTGAAACAGAAAATTGTTGTTGTATTCTAAATAATTACACTTCCAATATGTAAAAAAATAATATTAATAATGACGAGATGCCAATTATGTTTGTTTTTAAGTTTCAAGAGCTTTGCTGACAGACATGACATTTATTTCAAATTATTTAAAAATTTCGGAGTGTCCGCCGCCAGCGCGTAGCACGCTTTTCAAGAGCTTTGGTTTCGTGCAGTGAGCACGAAACCCAAGGTTGTAGATTTCGGGCCAAGTTCTAACCAGTATGCTTCCCTCAGGAAAAAAATAAGTGTTTAGAGCATAAAGATTGCTTTTCATGCGCCATTTAACGATATAATATTATTCACCCTTACCTACTTCTTTCACCAGATAAACTGCATCAGCACGGCGACGCTTCTCATTGTCTCGCAATGAAGAGCAGAGTTTCGCAATGAACTAAAAGAAACGACCAACTCTTTTATGGTCCTCGATGGCATATCGTGATATCCCTGGAATAGATTTATCATAAACCATTTGTGCCAAGACAACTTGGGTAAGGAAAGGGCTCGGGTCACACCATGGGATTGTGTCAGAGAAGCTACAAAGTTCAAAATGTTGACAGAGTCCAAAGAGCCAACCGCATCAGCATTCCAGAGTTATTAAAGCCAGCTCGCGGAAATTATCACTCTGGAATTGAAAACCTGTACTTTATTACAAACAATAATACCACAGTAAAAAAAATGTAAGCGATGCAACCTTTGATTACCAATTTTCGCCATCAATAAAAAGCTGTTCAATTCCATTTTTTTTTTTTTGCTAGCACATTCGAAGGTGATTTTCGTGGTACGACTCGCTAAATCCTCGACATAAAAACCGTGAGTGGAGCAGGGTGCAGTTATATTATTTTGGAACACGGAATGAATTGGACAGAATTTGAATATCGCCCCGTGGACTTTGAAACCTTCGGCCAAACAGATGCATACCTTCAGAACACGGACAGCAGAGGGGACCAAATAAAAGGCGGATGGACAATTCAAGTTGACTAGGGCCCATAATTTTTATGAAGCTGATGGTTACAATAAGTCTACTTGTACGTATCTCCTTGGAAACTTATTAGTTTCAAGTTTGGGTCCCGGAGGAAATATTATCACCAATGAAAACGTAGACGATGGCAAATAGCTCAAGGCTGAAGCAGCCATGCAAGCAGCCTTGAATTTTGTAGCCACTCGGTGGTTAAGATGTTTTCATCACGATATGGTATTGAACGTTGCAAGACATTTCCATAATCAGCTTCAAAACTAAGAATAAAAAGTTTCATTGCTGGTCATTATCAATCCAGGCCAGGGAGTCGCAACGATACTGCGCGGGTAACTATTGGCTTCCCCGAAACTCCTGGGAATATTCTAGATGCCGCAAAGACATTTTATCCAGAACCGATGCACTGGGACTATTTTTCGTTTTTTAATGTTTGGAAGAAGAAGCACGTTCTTCCAGCAAGACTTTCCGGGAAGTTTACGTGCCGTATCCCTTAGTACGTCCGGTCTTTGTTTCCGGTTGATAGCAAGTTGTCGCTTCAAGATAACGAAGGGATGGATAAGGAGCCATCCCCAAACAGACTGACAGCTTGCTCTAAGGGTCGGTATGCACTTCCAGAATATTGACGAAACGCAAAGAACTGGTTTAAAGTAACCGAGATAACGCCCGGTAAATTGCTATCTATGTTTGTTTTGCATTAAACCCCGGGCCCCCCAACACCAACTCGTCCTCACCTACGTACCTCAATAACCTGCCCTTGACACACCCAATACCGATACTGCCGCTGCCACACTGCACACTGAAATTTCGGGACAGCGGCCTTTGAAATGGAACCATCGGCAAGCATTAGCAACAAAGTACTACATAAAAATGCAAATGAGGATCATATTCGGCTTAAAAATGTATTCCACATGATTTTTTTCTCTTCTCCGCTGAGCAAAAATTCTCGTGGCGATGTTAATGCGTTTTCTTTTTTCTTTTTTTTTTGTCAGTGTTTGCACAATGCAGCACCGCGTGCCCTCTGTGTTCCGGATGGGCCGGTTGCACGGTGGTTAGGATGGATTCGGGCACACCGCGCTACACGCACCGCGAACAGCTGAGGCACCTTGGCGCGGAGAAGGGTCCCTTGTGTTCGGCACCCTTTCTTCCCTCGCGACGGCACAAAAGGGGGTGTCCCTGTCGCGTCACTTGTTTCTCTCCCGAGAACAACAACACGGCGAAGAAACCGACCGTGATCGAAGAGTCGAGCACGTTTCGAGACCGGAACGTCCGTCATTAATCATGCTCGCAGTACATTCTGGCACTAAATGTTTGCGCGAGCCCAATGTTGACCCGCCTGCGTGCCGCTATCCCAGAGCTCTGCGGGCGCATACGGGTGTTTCTCCGGTCGGCTGCACTCACTCGCTCCCTCCCGCCATTGTGAGGCCCTGAGTAGAGTCGACCTGGGAACACGACCCGAACTTCTCGTGAATGCTCCATGTACCAAAGTAGGTTCGCCCGGCACAATGCCAATGCGCGCACTGCCTAATCGATCCATCTCGCGACGCATTATATTCACGACTGGGCGACGCCGCCTGGCTTCCCCGCGGTGGTGGCCTCGTCGCCGTCATCTCGGCTCCCCTGGCTTCGTCGGGGGCGCGGGCTTGTGTACACCGGCGTCGCTTTCTATCAACGCCCCAACTGTTCTAGATGCGCTCCGCGCCTCGAGTCACGAGAAAGGCGATACGCGCTAGTGACTGCCGAGCATGCGCTCCTTTTTGGCTGCTATCGTGATAACCGTTTATTAGCATATTCCGGTCGCTCTGGCTTTCTTCTTTTCGGGGCCTTCCTTTCTTATTGGCTGTGTGTCGTTGCTGGGCGCGTGACGTGAACGATACGGCGAGGCAGAGGACGACCGGTATTGTGCATATCGGTTTTCAATGGCGGCTATTCATTGCCGAGGCTCCGATGGTCACCGCGTTGATGGATCACGCCGAGGAACGATGTGTGCGCCCGACAGTTCTGGTAGGGGAGAATCTTTAAAAACCTGCGGCGCGAACCCTTTTCTTTCGCAGATGCGCGCGTAATGACGCTTCTTCGGGCAACGCCAAAGGGTGCGTTGTCCCCGCTCCCAGAAAAACCACGTGATTGGAAGAAAGTTCTATTGTCCCTTGCGTGTGTGCGCTTGAGTCAATAAACTGGTATCGTGTTTTTTCCCCGTCTTTTTATTAATTTTTGATATTAGTAGCATTGTACTCGAGATAAAAAGAGAGTATGAAATTTGAGCGATGAGGTAACGAGCCTCTTAGCGGTGGTTTTGCTATTTCGAGCCGACTTGGCAAGACGACAGATGTAGAAGGTAAACACAGAACACGAGCATGTTCCACGCTGGTGTTTTTTAGAGGCCGAGAGAGGTTATGGTTCTACGGGCCATTTCGTGCGAGCACTGAGAGCTGCCGTTATAGTTTGGCGGTGCAAGGCCTTTAAGTGTGGTTATACGGTGGCTAACCAAGATTTTGAGGGGCAGCAACGAAGCAACAGCTGGATCTAAACGCAGTATAGCAAAAAATACCTGACGTCGTTTAGGAACCAGGTCTTAAAATTAATCGTGTTCAACGAAGTTATCTAGGAAGCTGATCACAAAGGAATCAGCGAAATAATTTTACAGCTTTCACTAAATACTACTCAGGACATAATCGGAATGCTCATAATTACGAAGTGTGCGACCAGTATTTTCCAATATCACGCGCTAACGTTTGTGTCCTATTATCTCACAAGCTGTGTGCAGCGCTATCGATAGCTCGGGCGCGACCACCTGGCAGTCCATAGAGCTTTATATGCGCGAGCGCTTGTGCAAGCAGAACAGTTTACAGAGCTAGCTTTCACCTCTGTAGCATTCATATACTTTGTCTTGCGTTTCAAAGGACTGCAGTTAAAGCTACTGACCGCCAAGTCCGATCACGATC
>JAZHYW010011050.1:0-20997 GCA_037355805.1 Ixodes ricinus | reverse complement strand
CGGTTTGCTCCTACAAGAAACATACACATTATGTGTAGCCTGATCTAAGGAGAAAAGTATGCCTGAGGGTTGATCTAGCCAAAGTACTCACCTCGAAGCCTTGCTCCATTGGAGCCTGCAGAATGAACTGCACGGCCAGTGGCTGGGCGGGTTCCTGTAAGGGTTTCTATCAGCTGAGCTTTGTTTGGCCTATGCGACGCAGTTACCTGTGGTCCCTCCTCGGCAGCGGTGACCTGGTCTGTTGCGGTTTGCTCCTACAAGAAACATACACATTATGTGTAGCCTGATCTAAGGAGAAAAGTATGCTCTGAGGGTTGATCTAGCCAAAGTACTCACCTCGAAACCTTGCTCAATTGGAGCCTGCAGAATGAACTGCACGGCCAGTGGCTGGGCGGGTTCCTGTAAGGGTTTCTATCAGCTGAGCTTTGTTTGGCCTATGCGACGCAGTTACCTGTGGTCCCTCCTCGGCAGCGGTGACCTGGTCTGTTGCGGTTTGCTCCTACAAGAAACATACACATTATGTGTAGCCTGATCTAAGGAGAAAAGTATGCTTTGAGGGTTGATCTAGCCAAAGTAGTCACCTCGAAACCTTGCTCCACTGGGGACTGCACGGCCAGAAGATGGGAGGGTTCCTAAAGAAATTAATGCAAATTAAGCTGTTGACTGTCTAATGAATGGTAAGCATTTGGTAAATTGAACTAGTGAACGTCTTATTCATATGGTCATCATCTGTGCCACCAAAACAATCAACCACTGCAATTAATGCTCCCATATGACTACGAAATTTCTTTGTTGTCACCATACACTCTTTTTTATAAAAACATGAAATATATAAGTTTCCCAAGTAATCTTTTGAATCATATATTAACAATGTTAACTATTATCTTTGTTTCTTTCTGTGCTGAATATGTACCTGATGCAAAAAAAATGATGGAACTGCATGTTGACGTAGACGAGCGCATCCTTTCGAGGTTTGGTCCAGGCTATTGGGGTGAAAATGCTTAGAACACACTCTGCCGTCTTTTGGTGGTTCCCAGCCATCCTCTTTCCCTAAAGCCTTGACCCATTCAGCTCGAAGTTGGGGATTTCTTGGAAAGCTGTAAAACATTATTAGTTGTCACTACATCATCTTTGCGTGAGCAGCGGTCCGCCATCTTATGCATTTTTAACATTCTGTTTAGGATTGAGGACAAATGTTCCTCTCATATTCTGGTGTCGCAGATATAGTATGCTGCCTTATTGCTAAGAATAAATGTATAACTTTGCTAACCTTGATGGCACTATCCTTTTTTAGTTATGGCCCAGTATGCTTATAGCTTACATCTCCCTAATTCTGCTGTCATTGAATTTCAAATGGTGGTAAATATAGACGATCCAATATATGACCTTACAGCAGTGTGCCTAGAGCGCCCATACATAAGGTTTCAAAATAAAGGCATTTGAAGCAAAGCAGTAAATAAAATTGCATGTAGCATATCAGAATTTTTTTATGATTCACACCTTGTAGTTGTCGAAATTAGGGGCTATGCATAATGATGCCTAATGTATTTAATTCGTTTTTTGGCAATAAAGACATTTCAGGAAGATTATATTGTTTGTACACTATACGGTTTGTCTTTTAAGGAAACAATGTGCCAATCGAACCTTCCTATTTCCAGAAGATAGCAGAGTGGACCGAAAAGGTACAGTACGCGGCCCGATGTTCATAATTTTGCAATAATTATTGCGTGTTCAAGATAGTCACATATGCGTGTTGCAATGTATACATACATACTCTAACTGGGTAAAATCGCAGATTTTGATTTAGGCTAAAACAAATATCCATTTTGATAATACAATACACGACATACTGTGGTTAGGGGATGCCTAAATAACCAAACAGTGGGTGTTTTACATCGCACGGGAAAGGAAACCGCGCGCGTCCGGGCTAGAGACGAAGTATAGTGTGGAATCTATAGCGTCAATGAAATCTCGTTACGCAAAGAGAAATAACTCACGTGTGGTACGAGACCTTTTCCTGTGACGACGAACGTGAATAACAACCTGTCACACAGCAGCTCGGCATAGCAAGTGCTCCAGTAAAGGCAATTGCTAAGCTCAGCTAGAGCACGTCTATAGCAGACGACGGAGGTGGGAAGTGAAATGAATCTCGCGCTCTTTTCCCTTGAGTCAGTGCGCCCATGTGTCACGTGAGCAGTTCTGACCACTGAGCATCTACTTTTTTCGCGGACAAAATATGTCACATGACATCCACTGGGCGTCTGCTTCGATGCAACCACGTTGACTTCACAATCACACTTCTGATTTTAAATTTTCTTCTACAATAGGGAAATGCGAAACAAATTCTTTGAGTTTAAAAAAAATTAAATTGGTTTGTGGGATGTTTGTCTGCCCTTCAAGAGATGCAACCGCTAGCCTGGGGTCTTTAACGTGCATCACGCAGTAGTGAAACACGAACGTGTGCCGGTACGATGCCTATCCAGATCGAAACGGGCAGGGGTGGGAATTGAACCCAGGATTCCCTGGGCTCTGCATCGTGAGCTTTCGCTGCACGTGCTCCTAGCTGCGACGCGTTAGCGCACTAGGCCACCGATCCCCCTCTTCGAGTTTTCATATAGAGCATATGCGATCGCGGTCTACCTTTCAAAGTACGATTTTCACGAGCCCGTGTCCGATACGATGCTCATCCAGATCAAACAAGACAGGGTTTGATCTCACTAGATATGTAAATATATTTACTCACCTGATACTTCAAAACAGAGCTTGAATTATTCTTCTAGATGGGGATAACTTGCTCTTTAGTGGGATTCGTGAAGCTGCTTGTCGTTGTTCCTTATAAACTCAAACTAACGTGTCTTACCTTTATGTATACGGAAGACCTCGACCTTTCGTTCGTGCTACCATCATTGTATAGAATTCGATGTAGATCTAATTGAGAGTGACGAAGAGCGAAAACAGCTTGTTTTGTGTTCATATTTTATTGTTCGATTCCACCACGCCACGTCTCAAGCCAAATAGTGGCCCCGCGCAGCTCGCTTCGTAAGCTTAGAATGCCTAGATGTTAGAGAAGTTGCAACTCAAACTGAATCGATTTTGGGTTGATCACGTACTTTCTGAACGAAGGGGTCTCTACGCTCAGCGCCTTGTCGCGCTGCTTATCGTAGTCGTACGCGGGCAGATTTCACTGTCCACTGCCTACCGCACCAGCATTTGGCGTTTTGGGACACCTGCGTTTGATTCCTATGTTGTTATTATAGTACGTTTCATCGTAGGTCCGAGCGGTCCGAGCGGAGCCGGAGCTTCGAGCACGAGCATACAGCTTTGGACAGTGCACAGATCGCACGAGCGCGCATGCAAGCCAGGAGCGCACAGAACAACGGGCTCGCGCTTCCAGTTCTGACTTCGCTCGCACATAATGTGGAACTAAGTATAAACACTCACGCTGCAAAGCATTTGCATCGTGGACGCCCACGGCGGACGCCGACCGCATCGAAAGCTAGCCTCGTGAAGCACACGCCGGAGCAGATTAGAAAGCAGACGAACCGCCGGTGCGCTACCCCACGGCCTCGGAACGGGTGCGCAAGGCAGTCTGGGATTAAACGCCTCTTCCGGCTTCACTCAGGCTGACGTCATGCCGGGTCCTGTCTGTTTAAAACGTACTTGCATGCAGTCGCTCCGCCATTGTGCAGTGGTTCCGACTCTTAATAATCGGCGCGTAACTTTTGCGTGGTCTATACATCCGACGTTGAGCGCAGCGAACGCAGCGTAGCTCAGAACGCGCGCCTTTCATTGGCCGACGAGCAGGAACTCGATACCTGCGACCAATCAGCAAATAGGTGTGCTTTGCGCTATGCCAGCCTCGCTACGATAAACGTCGGAGTACAACAGAGCCTTTAAAGGAACGCTGACCCCGTAGTAGTTCCCACAAAAATAAATCTACACTTTTAACCTTTTAAAAGCCTCTGACACACAACAAAAAAAATTCAGGTGTCCGCCAGTGCCCTGTGACGTAACAATGTACCGCAAGGTGTCGGGTCGGTCAGAACAGAGACACATCTCGACCTACGTCACTAAAAGTGGGTTCGCCGGACGTCACGCGAGTTACACTCCTCGTGCCTCTCCGCGACCGTGCGTAAGACTTTTTTTTGTCTTTATTGCGCGCGATCGCAGAAAACGAAGCTTCAGTTCACACCAGCTTTTTAGCACTGCGCCGTTGGTTAGTTCGCGTGCTGTAAAAGTTGAGGACGAAGAGTCAGTGGATCGACGTGATGGAGGTCAATGATGAAAGCGTTGCGAGTACAAGTCAGCGTACGAGTGCATGCCATCAGTCCGATGATACAAAGGCATACTGGGCACTCACCAAACTATCGAGTTTTGAAAAAAAAATTTAGAACGCTTGCAGGAATTAGAATTGCTCGCATACGACACACCCGATCGCATATGTTGAAGGTTCAGACACCGAGGTCGTCGATTCATCGGATACTCTCTTCAGGCTGAAGATGCCTGCCGTCTAGAGAATACGAACTGGTGAGTGTACCGAGCACAAGCAAACGTCAAGCATAAAGTACCTGTTTTGTCTAGAACAAGAGTAGAACTTGTTTACTATACTTCGTTTCAGCTTCCGTCCGAGCGCAGCCAAAGCTACGTGTGGCCGGAGCCAATCACACGCCGGCAACAGGTCACGCGATCTCGCCTGCACTTTTGTATCACTCCGCTTCGCCGCTGGTCGTCAGCGCCTCCCGCGCTCGCCGAGTATTTCGTCTGCTACGGGTGTATCAACGGTATCGTCTGCTACAGGTTTAAAACGTGCCCTTTCACGTTCTGAAATTTAGTCATAGGGGATGTCAGTACGTAGGCTGGCCGCTGGCGTCTGTGTCCGAGCTTTCGATCCTGTTCGGCATTTCGGCATAGTTTCGAGATGTAAGTACACGTTCCAACGTGCCCGATGACCCGACCGTTGATGTTTCCTTGTATTGTTTGGATATACCGGGGCTCGAGGCGCAGGCCTTTCCACCAGCTTCTCGGCGTTCAACGTGATCGGCAGGTAAAGGGGTGCCCTGATTTCGCCGCGTATCAGTGAATTGTAGTGGCCCGGACGCTTTTCTTGTTTACAACGCATTCGCGGTACGACGCGGCCGGAGTCTCCTGCCGAATTTGAAAGTAGACATTCATCACGACCTTTCGCGCCTGACGCCCAAACGTGCCTTTGCGAAAGGACGTTTTGAAACGACTCGGTGAGGAAAGCAGCGAAGCACATGATTCGGCCATTACGGGAACAAAATCACACAGAAAACCGAGCGAGCGCTGCAGCAGTGTTGCCAGCGGATGTACGTGTTTTCACCAAACCACATGCATTGACATATATTAATAAAAACATAAACTTCCGACAATTCATTCCTTTAGTTGCAAATCATTCTCAGCAGTACACATCTGGAATATTGTGCAACGTTTACGCACTAAAACAGCTATTTAAAAAAAGATATATATATATACTTTTGCGGACTACTTTGTGGTGCGTAGGAATGCTCTTCTCGAAGTTGCGAACCGTCCCCCAGCCTTTGGCTGCGCTCGGACGGAAGCTGAAACGAAGTATAGGTTCACCGACTCCTCTTCTTCTACCTTTACAGCAACATTAGGCGATGTGAGCAATAAAAGAAACCTTGTCTGCTTGGATCGCTCGTGGAGGTGCGGAGAATGACAAAGATATAAACAAATATCACACGCGGTCGCGGTAAGCACGAGGAGGGATACAACTCACGTGACTTCCGGCGATGCCTCCCTTCTAACCGCCCGCACATCTTGCGGTGCATTGTTACGTTACAGGGCACTGCCGGGCACTTTAAAATTGGGCCTCGTATTTCTATTTTTATAAAAAAATCTATGCGCGGACTCTGAAGTGAAACAATTATTTGGTGATGTCCTGATACACCATTTTTAACGCCTCACATGAAAAAAAAATTTTTTTTGGTGTGTCAAAGGTTTTTTAGTGCCAGGTTTTGTTTTCCCTGCATGTCAAACACAATTCTTAATCCGATGCAGACAAAAAAAAACAGTAGCATGCTACAGTTATTTATCGAGACACGCTGATCTATGTACTCAAAGTGAATTGTTGTCTGCATGCCTGCAACCAAGCTTTATCCGTTCTTTTTTTTCTTTTTATGAGGAACTAGAGTTTTTTATTTAGTTTATTACTAAATTAGCTTATCACTAATTTCTAGATCTCTAGATCTTGGTGTTCGCCAGAAAGAACGAGCTTGGGGCGACATAGATTCGCCTTTCTGGAACAATGAATCAGCAAACCGAGACAGAAGTCCCCTAAACGAAGCGTTCCACATGCCGTCAACAGGTGCTATTACAAGAACAAAACATTTCCCTACGCGTAAAAAAACCCACAAAAAACACAGCTTCGTTGGAAGAGGTATGGAGCAAATCGACACTGAAAACTGCACACGGAGAGAGAAAAGATTCTTCCCCCTTCTCACCCTGCGCGTCGTCTGGTCCGCCGAGTGGGCTGCACCGGCAGGAGTGCAAACTCGGTTTAGAATCGCGTCCTTTTAGACATTTCAAGCGAAAATGCGCGGCTTTCGGTATTTCAGGCTATCATATAATATTATGCCCGGTAAAAAGACTAACAGGGTCCAACCTGCGCTGTTACCTGCCGTGAAAAAAAAAAAAAATGTGAAAGATATGTAGGAGTAGTCGGTCTGTTCTCTCCGGCGAAAAGTAAATCCGGTTGCAGTAGCTTTTTTACTATATATAAAGTTCGTACTGGTGTAGGCCCTTAGAGACAATGAGCCGGGAATAAATAAATGAAAAAGTGTTCTCCTGACGTAACGGACGCAGTGGTTGCGGGTAGTACTGCCGGCTGACGCCACTGCTATTGAAGTGGCAGAACAGAGATACGCTAGTTGATCATTCACTGAAATAAAACAACAGAGCGCTATAGGATGATTTTGGAGTAGCCATAAATATACTAGAAACGCGAACCACTTCACAACGGCAGCCGCAAGACGAGAGTTCCATGTTCGGAGAGAGAGAGAGAGAGAGAGTATTGTAGAAGGAAAGGCAAAGGGAGTGTTTTGAAGCCTTACGCTTCAGATGTCACCTTTGTCGATGTTCGCATGCAGCTCGCCGGTACACCCCAAACATGGAGAACTTGCGGAGATCTGCACGGGCCGATATTTAAGAGCCCACGGCCCAGCCCGGCACGCTGTCTTTTGGGCCCGAGCCCACCCGCGGCCCACTATTCATTTTCGACAGCCGGCCCGGCCCCAGGCTAATTTTTATGGGGCCCGCTGAGGCCCGCTCTGTTTTCGCTCAGTATGGATGGATAGGTCACATACTTCGCGGCATGGCAGCTCGCTTGCCACAGTTACATATGTGGGCTATACATATACTGGTACCCCATAGTCAATGAAAAAAGCATTTTTTTTTTTGCTGCAATTATTAGTCGGATTAGCCTGCCGGCTTATGCAGCTCGCTGAAAGAGAGAGAAAAAAATCACCCCCATCGTTTTTATTTTTTTTTTTGTAGAACAAGAACGCGTATTGAAAAGGACTGAAAAATAAAATTGGCAAGCAAGAGTAAGCAGACCGATATGCCAAAGTTGCCAAGGAAAGGAAACGTCGCGACGGGTTTGGACAAAAGACGGGCGAAATACGAAATGGCTCACTCCCGCTGTGTCCAACCAAAGAAAAAAAAAGAAATATTGAAAAAAAAATGCCGCCGTCTCTTATCATGGTCTGTAAAAAATGGTTTAGGGAAAGCACCCCCGAGGGGAACCTGTTCACCCATATTGTGGCTGTACACTCGTGCGTACAGATAATGCACGACTGCGGCGCCGCAGGCGATGAAAATGAACGCCCCTGCGCTGGTGCCATGGATAGCATTCGGCCCGCGCCACGGAGAACATGGAGAGCATGGCGCCATGGAGAGCATAAAGAACACGTTGTGGTGTGTACGCTGTTTTATTTTTTCTTTTTTCCTCGGAAGTTGGCACTGCGTTGTTTTCAAGTATATAGTTCCGAGGCATGCAGTTGAGGGTTCGTGTTTAAAACTGAAACCGACAGGAGGTGTTGCCAATATTGAATATTGTGGTATTGTCCCAGTGGTCTTCTCGCAGCTTACCACATATACACGAGTACTTTGCTGCAGTGAGCGAGCACCTTTCCTCTTCTACTTTTTTATTCTTTGGCCTAAATAAAATGAGTCGATTTTATTACTATCATCTTTGTTAATTTTCAGGTTTATAAAATATGCGTCTGCTTAAAGTAGGTTTCACGAAGCAAAAAGGGTAATAAATATTAAAATTTCCTTCCTTTTGGGCGCATCTCCTGAACAGAGTGTAAGTGGCACGGACTCCCAGGGCGATCTCATAGCTGCGATCATATTTCCAGCGATGCGAACTGTCCCTGGAAGGAGGGTCGCTTATTTTATAGACACAATAAAGCAGAATACGATAAATTGACTTTCACCCTATTCCGACGCGAAGAGTTCTTTGTACAAATGTAAGCAGACGGTTTAGGATACCATCCAGGTGTCCTTTTTTTTAATTTTTATTTATTTTTGACTTTATTATGTAAAATGAATGCTTAGATTGAGAACGGATGTGGTTGTGAATTTTGCAGGTGCGTTTCGGGTGCAGATACAAAGTCTGCGGGTGCGGATCGGATGCCGATGATCAAACTTTTAGCCGCGCAGGGCTCTACTGGGAAGTCAAAGTGTCTCTAAGCTGTATTTTTAGGTCGCCTTCATCGTGCGATCTTAATCTACGCACCTTAAGCATCCTATAAAATCCAGAATGACGATCACGCGTGGCCTTTTTCGCCCTTGGAAACGCGACCAAGCACCGCGAAATGCCCCCTTTACTGAGATATCTCCGGAAAGAGGGCGTGTCGCGGTGCGTTTGGTCCCGGCTAACAGGCCAAAGGCCACGCTGTGATGGTCCGTACAGGAAGCTCTTTGCTTTACGGGTTGTTCCAATCAAAGCCCACGTCTATAACTTTCAAATATATAATGATAGCGGTATATTCAAAAAAAAATAAATAACTTTTTTTTTTTTCGTTCCGCGTAAATAAACTTAACTTATCCCAGGAACCTGGAACTTCGTTAGAATATGGCTCCAACGGCTGGGACGGAGTGGGAAAGATTGAGAACATTACACTATAGATAGGTTGAAAAGATAAACGAGAAAACCAAATTTCTATGAGCCGACGCCCACCTAAGCATAATATTGACAAAATCAATAAATGACATTGCGGGCGCCTTTAGTATTCATATTAGGGAGAAAAAAAAACCTGTCATTAAGAAAGAATTAACATTATTCTCTTTTTTGCTGCCAAGAGTTTTTTATTGATATGAATGCCACATGTGTCCAGAATGTAAACTTGTTTTACGGTATTAGATATCGGTGTTCATCAGCCCATATATAATTTTGATTTTTTTTACGATATTCGACATTGGTGTTCATCGGCCCATATACAATTTTGATTTTTATCTTTTATCTTCTGATTCATGTGTTTCACGTTCTCAAACTTTCGCGTTCTATCCCATTCACTACCGCAACAATCTCAGAAAGTTTAAGCATCCTGTGATTTATTGTTTATTGACGCGCAGGCCGAAAACACACGGTCCTGTTCTCAAAAACACCTGGTATGTCCCGCAGTAACAGGCAGAGGAAACAGAAGAAAAGCGATTATCAATGGACACAATAGGTGGTGTCTCTAACGTCGCCGTGATTCGTAACTCGTGGTCTTTTATACATATGGCAAAAGCACCTACGGCTCTTCAACTTGTGACTATGGGGTCATGGGAAAGCCGTCCTCAGGGTGGACGATGAGTTTCTCCCGTGGCGTGCCTCTTGGGCAGCGAAGTAGAGCAGCTTGTCCCAGAAGTGTGCCTCGCCCCAGCGGAGGTAGTTGGTGGTTCGCATGTGGAGCTGGAGCTCTTCGTCCAGCCGAGCGGGGTTCACGTCATCCAGTCGCAGCAGCACCAGTCGGTTGATCTTGTCCTGGAGAGCGCGGTGGTGCGCCACACGGAATTCCCACAGGCACCACTCGCTCTCTAAAAAGTTCCTAAGGTACAGAAAAGGAACAGCGTAAGTTCATAGTTCTAAAAGAAAAAAGGGGGGGGGCATATTCCCGCACCCCTTGTCTCCAGATACTACAACCCAAAACTTTAGTTCCACGTACAGCGCACTGATGTCGAACCAATGGTACCAACTTTACGGGAGGCGGCTTGGTAGCCGAGTGGAACAACTTATAAAAATAGCTAATGTACGTGTACTGACTACATAAAAATCCGTTTTTTCTTCGGCTTTACTGCAAAACATTGTGGCGGACAAAGAGTCCAACAGACGACAGCACTCAACACCCAACGCCGACCGGCACCCGCGCACCTTGGCGCGAAGAAAAAGAGGATCGGAGAGAAGCACGCGCACCCAGCTCCCGGGTGAAACACAGCTCGTCGTTCTGAACAAGACTATGGTTCAGACAACCAAACTAGTCGTGGATAAAAGACAGTTATTGTAGTTCAGTCGTCAATGGAATTATTACATGCTACAAACTGGTGACCCGGACGTCGAACCCCTACCTGCTAGTTAGTTGTGCTAACCTACAACTGTTGAAATGACGGACCCAAGACTACACACCGATGCCTCCACCGGTGAGCCTTCCTTGCTGGCTGCGAACATCGGCAGCTCAAACTTCAAGCTTCCCGCCTTTTGGAATGGCGACGCAGAACTCTGGTTTCTACACGTCGAGACCCTATTTCGGTCACACTGGATTGCATCGCAAAGGTCCCGGTTCGCCTTCGTAATAGCTGCGCTACCTCAAGCCACTGCCGCGATAGTTCGCGACATTCTACGTGCACCACCCGACAACTCATATGATCACCTTAAAGAAGAACTTATTCACCGCACCACGGAATCCGAACAACGCCACCTACAACAACTCTTGACGACAGAAGAGTTAGGAGACCGAAAACCAACAGACCTCTTACGACGAATGCACCAACTGCTTGGTGACCAGCCTGACACAGTCGAGGCATCAATTTTCAGAGAACTTTTCCTTCAACGGCTCCCAAACCACCTCCGTATGATCCTGACCGCCTCAGAAATAACATCTACCGAGGCCTTAGCTCGCATGGCAGACAGGATCATAGAGGTCAATACACGTACCATCTCGACTCTTGGTACAACCAGACCATCATCACCTCCGAGCAAGGACCCTATAGAGAAACTCAACGCCGTCGTCTCACAACTTTCAGAAAAGGTGGACCAACTTAACACCGAAGTGTCCTCCCTTCCGCTGGCTGAGCCACGCTCAATAAGCAACGATCAGAGATCACCGAACTGGCGACCTCAAACGGGACGACCCCGGACAAGTAGAACACCCGCCGTGGAACCTAATCGACACTGCTGGTACCGCCAAAAATTTGGAGAGCAAGCCCGCCGCTGCATTCCTCCCTGCGCTTACCAGGGAAACTTCCGAACCACGCATTAAAGGGGCGATGCAACAATCTTTGCACTTTGCGCAAATGCCGCTTAAAACGGATCCCTGACGTTAATGACCTATGAAACACGCGTTCGTTTTTCACCCCACGCAATAGAAGTCCCAGAAAAAAATTAAAGAAAAACGAGCAGCGTTCACCCCTCAACTCGCAGCCAGAACAAGCGGCCACGTGATCTGGAGCCGATTATATGCCGCCAATGTTGATCATAGCCACGCGCTGGGGTTGGCAAAGCACAGGACACGCGCTGAGTTCCAGACATTGTTATGGCTCGGCTATTGTCGTCGTTGCAGCGATTGGACACGGGCCACTACCCGAATGCTTCTCGAGCTAGTAATTATCACGAACCCAAATCGAGTGCCCACGCAATGCTCGGGTCCAATCTATGAACCGCATTCAAATATCGTCATTGGGGAAGACTGCGATCACCCCCAGCTACGTCATCAAACTTTGCAAAGGAGAGATTGAATGAAATGATCGATTTTGTCCTTGCAATTACACCGCAACAAAGGAGTTTCTTGGCCAGTGGCGTTGCGTGTGAGTATCCTTGAGTCCGAGGTGTGCCAGTAAGCTCGTGTAAAGTGAAAAACATTCCAATTGAATATCATTGCACCGCTCCTTTAAAGACGGCAAATGCAGTGGTACCTGAGTATCAGCCGTCTTTTCTTTATTACGGAGAAAACACAAAAAATGTATTTCTTAATCGACACAGGGGAGCGGAGATCAGAGTAATTCCTCCACGTGCAGAGGACCGCCGACACCGCCAAAGCTGTCCGTCACTTCAGGCTGCAAATGGTTCCTCCATCGCAACATTCGGAGAAAGCAACAAAATGGTGAGTTGGGCCAGTTGGTTCATAACGGGAAAAAACAAGCGCCGAAAGACTAGGACAAAGTAAGAAAACGACGACACAAGGCGCACTCGCAACTGAAGTTTTATTTATGGAAAAACATAGTCTTATATACACTTAAAACACCCACGTCACTTTCCACGTGCCCACTCTTTATCCAAGAATAAACGCTCTTTTTCTGACAGAGTCACGGAAGGTTCGCTTATGCACTTATCTGCACCCTTCTTTATTGCATACGCCTCATGAATTTCCCTTGTAATCTTTTTGCCGTAGCGCCCCAGGATTGCCATGTCATTGAAAACTGGTGTGCACTCACATCGGTTGCAATGCACAGCCAGGTGCCCAGAAGGTGACTGTTTTAAGGAAGCAGCATGCTCTCTAGCGCGATCATTTACACAACGCCCAGTTTGGCCTACGTAAGACCCACCGCAGGAAAGCGGAATGTCATACACGACACCGGTCTGGCATTCCACAAACTTATTCTGGTGTTTTTTCTTGCACTCGTCACTCTTCCCTTCGGGATCATTGATTTTCCTGCATAATGCAGAAAGCTTTTTTGGGGCTGAAAAGACGACAGGAACGTCGTAACGTTCCGCTACCTTTTTAAGTTATGAGACACCGCGTGAATGTAAGGGATTACAGCGGTTCTTATTTTTTGGCGTTCATGAACGTTTCTTTCCGCACCCCTAAATTTCTTTTTGAGGCCCTCAGCAGCTTCAACAATCGACCTCAGCGGAAAACCCGCACTTGCTAGCCGATCTACCTGTAGAAGGAAGCTCCTTCCCATTTCCTCAGGACAGGATTTGTTCAGGGCGGCTCCGAGGCACGAAGAGGCAATACCTCTTTTCACTAACTTGGAGTGAGCGGAATTAAGAAGTACACCTTCTGTAGGTGTACTTCCTTTTAATTCCGCTCCTCCAAGTTTGTGAAGAGGCATTGCCCTTCGTCAGACCGCCCTAGACATCCTGTCCTGAGGAAATGGGAGGCGCTCCTTCTACAGGTAGATCGGCTAGCAAGTGCGTTCGGCTGATCGGTTGTTGAAGCTGCTGAGGCCTCAAAAGAAATTTAGAGGTGCGGAAAAACGTTCATGAACGCTAAAAATAAGAACCGCTGTAATCCCTTACATTCACGCGGTGTCTCATAACTTAAAGGTAGCGGAACGTTACGACGTTCCTGTTGTCTTTTCAGCCCCAAAAAGCTTTCTGCATTATGCAGGAAAATCAATGATCCCGAAGGGAAGAGTGACGAGTGCAAGAAAAACACCAGAATAAGTTTGTGGAATGCCAGACCGGTGTCGTGTATGACATTCCGCTTTCCTGCGGTGGGTCTTACGTAGGCCAAACTGGGCGTTGTGTAAATGATCGCGCTAGAGAGCATGCTGCTTCCTTAAAACAGTCACCTTCTGGGCACCTGGCTGTGCATTGCAACCGATGTGAGTGCACACCAGTTTTCAATGACATGGCAATCCTGGGGCGCTACGGCAAAAAGATTACAAGGGAAATTCATGAGGCGTATGCAATAAAGAAGGGTGCAGATAAGTGCATAAGCGAACCTTCCGTGACTCTGTCAGAAAAAGAGCGTTTATTCTTGGATAAAGAGTGGGCACGTGGAAAGTGACGTGGGTGTTTTAAGTGTATATAAGACTATGTTTTTCCATAAATAAAACTTCAGTTGCGAGTGCGCCTTGTGTCGTCGTTTTCTTACTTTGTCCTAGTCTTTCGGCCTTGTTTTTCCCGTTCGAGAGAACGATCGCTCACACTCGATATTGACCTCCATCGCACCTTTCGTTGGGTGTTTCTAGTCGCTGAGGTAACTCGTCCCATTATAGGCGCCGACTTCCTACGTTTCTTCAATCTCATTGTGGATGTTCGGTGTAAAAAACTGATTGATGCAAACACGCAACTCAGCATCCAAGGATTGTGCTCAGAGGAACCACTAATTAGCCCCACCATTTCAAAGATCACGATTGATTCTCCGTGGCAAAACATTCTCGCAGAATTTCCTGCCATAACACGCCCATCTATAACTGAACGACCTGTCAAACACACAGTAACCCATTGCATCGAGACAACCGGCCCTCCGCGTTCTCCCGCCCACGCCGCCTTGCTCCAGACCGCTACCAAGTTGCCAAGAATGAGTTCAATCATATGCTCGAACTTGGCCTGGTACGACCGTCTTCCAGCAACTGGTCTTCTCTCCCATATGGTTCCCAAAAAGACAGGCGACTGGAGACCGTGCGGCGATTACAGGGCTCTTAACAAAGCCACTATCCCTGATCGCTATCCCATCCCGCACATCCATGACTTCACTGTGTGCCATAGCAGGATCAACAATCTTTTCTAAGATTGACCTCATAAAAGCCTATCACCAGGTCCCCGTGGAGCCCGCCGATATTCACAAAACGGCGATCATCACACCATTCGGCCTGTTCGAATTTCTACGCATGCCTTTCGGCCTGCGTAATGCTGCGCAGACATTCCAACGCTTTATGGACCACATACTGCGAGGACTCTCGTTCTGTTTCGCCTACTTGGACGACGTCCTTGTCTTCAGCCGCACTCCAGAAGAACATCAAAAACATCTTCACACCATTTTTTCAAGACTGGACAACTATGGCATTACCATACAAATCGAAAAATGCGAATTCGGCGTACCAGAACTTGATTTCCTCGGCCATCACCTCGGCAGTACGCTGCACTGAGACTAAACGCCTCATCTCGACATTTCAGGTTGGTCTTTCTTCACGTTGTATAAATCTTTTTCTCCGTGATTCACTGCTGCTGCTGCTGCTGCTGTGTTTTGTTTCGTGGTTTTTGCTGTGTTTTTTGTGTTTATTACGTGATTCAGTTTTACAAACAAAATGGCCGATGATACAGATGTTATATGTCTGGCATGTACTGAAGAAATGTCAGAAAGTGAATTACAGATTAAATGCACTGAGTGTCAATACTCTTATCACTTAGGCAATTGTGCAGGAATTTCCGAAGCGACACTTAAAAAGAATGCAAATATCCGAAAAACATGGCGGTGCCAGACTTGCAGAGCTGCTAAGTCTCGGAGCAGTCAAAGCAGTAGGCCACCTAAAGAACAAGGTGCCGCTTCCGGTACTCAGAGCGACGTGCAAACCAGTGAAGTCAATGTAGCTGTTCTCCTGGTTGGCATGAATGCTAAACTTGACACACTTTTAAACCTTAAGGAAACAGTAGATGGAATGGAAAAGTCACTCCAGCATATGTCAGACAACTATGACGTCATGCTCAAGCGCGTTGGTGAACAGGACGAAGAAATAAAAAGTTTGAAGAAAAGGGTTACAAACTTGGAAAAGACGAACGCGGACATGGAAATCGAACACTTAAAGCAAAAAGTGCACGATCTTGAATGGAGAAATCGCAGGCAGAACCTTGAACTCCATGGGATTCCTGCAAGCGAAAATGAAGATCTTCTGTCTAAAATAAATGAAGTGGCAAAGAACCTGGATGTGCCTGACCTGACATCGGATCAAATTATCGCAGCACACAGACTTCCCTCACGTGCAGACAAGATCCCCGGAGTCATTGTTCGCTTTGTCAGTCAGGCGACACGCGATATGTGGCTAGACCGGCGGTCACGGCTAAGAAATGCTCGGAGTAAGACACATATCTCGGAAAACCTAACGCAGCAAGATAAGGCGCTACTGTGGGATGCGAAAGAATGGGCAAAAACAAACAGGTTCCAGTACGCTTGGTATAAAAACGGCAAGATTCTTGTCAGGGAGAAGGACGGAACTCAAGCACATCTAATTAAGACTAAGGATGACTTGCAAAAATTGGAGTAGTTTCGCTTTGGGTATTGCATTTTTTTAACTTCACTCGCAATGACAGACTTATCTTACTTATTGCCTAATGAGGTTGTTAAAATTTTTAACGACCAATCAAAAGGGCCTTTTTCGTTATTTCATTTAAATGTTCAATCAGTGCGAAATAAGTTTGATGAACTTAGCATCTTTCTTGACAGTTTTACATTTTCTTTTGATATAATAATGCTAACTGAAACATGGTATAACCAGAGTGATGAAGTGGACCAACTAGAGAAGTATGCAGTATTCAATTTAAATCGTAGCAACAAAGTAGGAGGAGGAGTATGTATGTACGTTAAAAAAGACCTTGAATATAATATTGTTAGTGATTTCACAGCGACAACAAATGACTATGAGATTTTAACTCTACAACATGATAAATTTGTATTTTCTGTCGTCTATCGACCGCCATCGGGGAATGTTGCGACCTTCCTTGAATTTCTTGAAGATTTTTTAAAGGTTGTTGGTGAAAATAAATCGTGTCTTTATCTTGGCGGTGATTTTAATATAGACATGCTTACCTCTTCTAAACATCAGCTTGATTTAATGTCTTTGTATCAGTCATATGGATTGTCTAATGTTATTTCACTGCCTACTCGTATAGCGCCTCTGCATGACACGTTGCTTGATTTATTTTTAACGAATGTTCCCACCACAGAGATACTTGCTGGCGTGATCGGGGTAACGATTAGCGATCACCTGCCGATCTTTATGTTTAGTAATGTAAATTTCAACAGCAGAAAAACTAGTGCTACTCAATCTTTTTTAGAAACATCAGCACGAAAAACTTGCAACATTTTGAACAACAGATATTTTCTGCGAACTGGAGTGCGGTGTTGTCTAGCGTATCAGCTGACGAAGCATTTGATTACTTTCTCGATAAGTTTATTATGATATACGACCGTTGCTTCCCCTACCAACAGCGAAATATTTCCCGCAAGTCACGTAAACCATGGGTTACGTCAGAAATAAGAAAAATGATAAATAAGAAAAATACTTTTTACCATCAATTCGTACGTAGCAGAGACGTTAGCGTGTTGGCTAAATTTAAGGAACAAAGAAATCAGTGTACAAGGGCCGTAAGGCAGTCAAAACGTTCTTATTTTAACAATTTATTTCAAGGTGTAAACAGATCCGATGATATGTGGAAAAAATTGAACGGTATACTTAAGAATGGGCCGCACAAGGAGATAATCACGAAAATCAAAATTGAAGGCACCGATATAGATGGGGAAGCTTTAGCTGAGAAATTTAATGAACATTTTGTTAAGCCCGCTCAAAGTGTGTGTTCTATGAGTGCCTCCAGATACATGCTTAGTGTTTCTGACAGCTTATTTCTTACCCCAACCGACGAAGAGGAAGTATTCTCAGCGTTTCAAAACTTAAAAAACAGTAAAAGCTTCGATATATACGACCTTCAAATAAAACCAATTAAACATGTATTGCGGGCGATTTTACCCTATTTAACTCACATATTCAATTTAGCACTTAAGTATGGTACCTTTCCAAAAAAAATGCAGATAGCAAAGGTGACTGTAATATATAAAACCGGTGATAAGAATGACTTAGGAAATTATCGACCTATTTCGGTTTTACCCATATTTTCCAAGGGATTAGAAAAAATCATACATCAAAGGCTTAATAACTTTTGTGAGAAATTTTCAATCATTACGCCCTGTCAATATGGGTTTATGAAAGGTCGCTCGACTGAGATTGCACTTTTAAAACAAAAAGAACTACTTTTAAGCAACATTGAAGCGAAGCTGGTAACACTCGGCATATTCATTGATTTCACAAAAGCCTTCGACCGCATAAATCATAAAACGTTACTTACGAAACTGTACCTTTATGGTGTTCGTGGGGTCGCTTTACAAATGATTAGAAGTTACCTTCAAAACCGCCATCAGTGTGTTGAAATAAATAAAAAACGATCAAATTTCAGACCACTAACCACCGGTGTACCACAAGGCAGTATTTTGGGGCCACTCCTTTTCAACTTGTATATTAATGACCTAGTAAATATTGATGGTAATGTGAACTGCATTATTTATGCGGACGATACCAGTATATTTTTTTCCGGTGTTAACATAGATAAAATTATAAACAATGCAAACCATTATCTTTATCAATTAAATGCTTGGGCATCATCAAATTCCCTGCAAATAAACGTAAGTAAAACAAAGGCCGTGGTATTTAGATCTCGAAATACAAATTGTAGTCCTAGGTCTGTACTTTTGCTTGGTACAGGCACTATTGATATAGTTGAGAGTGTGAAAGTCCTGGGGGTAATCTTTAATCAGTACATGACTTGGAACGATATGGTGCAATACACATGTAAAAAGCTATCGAAGGCTGTGGGTATAATATACAGATATCACCACATGATTCCTAGTTCGGCCATGATTCTCGTTTACAACTCTATTTTTTACGCTCAATATAACTATTGCTTTTTGGTATGGGGAAATACGACCTTAACTAATATCAATCAAATGCATATTCTTCAGAAAAGAGTGATTCGTATGATATGTCATACTAGCTATGACAGTCATACGAAACCATTGTTTAAGAAATTTAATATTGTGCAAATTACCAATCACTATAGTTACAAACTAGCCCTTGCCTATAAAAAGTCGTTTTGTACCAACAGTTTACTTTTATCGATCTCAAATCTTCAGTTCAAGGAAACGCTCTACAACACTCGTTCAGAAGATGCGTGGGCAGTACCGCACTCCAGGACGAATTACGGCGATCAAATGCTGAGATGTACACTACCGCGCCTTTTAAATTGTTGCAGTGAATTGAATATAACTATTTTGAGTGGAACCCGGAAGGATCTACTTTCTGTTTTTGTTAATGATTTTCTTAAATACGTTCCTGAATAGTCAAAGCATGAATCGATTGTACGATTTAGCTCACTTATTTTCTTTTCATTTGGTGTAGAGATTGTGAATTCGTATGAGTGTGTGTACGTGTATATGTATTTTTTTCTCTGCTGCTGTAGGGGGGGGGCAGAGGCTCGTCAAGCAACACTGAGTTGCTTTTTTCTCTGCCTCCCCTCTCCAAACGGAGAGAAATAAAGACTTTTGACTTTGACTTTGACCAAAGGAATATATCCACTTCAGTCACGAGTACAAGCAATTCGTGACTTTCCTACACCGGTAACGGTGAAACAACTACGAGAATTCCTAGGACTTCTAAACTTCTACCGCCGTTTTTTACCACACGCAGCAGCAACGCTGACACCACTCAACACTCGCTTGGCAGGAAGCACGAGCAACAAGGCACCTGTCTCGTGGAATGACGCAGCAACTTCCGCATTTGCCACGGTGAAGAAACAACTTGCTTCTATTTTGATCCATCCACACTGCCAGGCTCCGTCCTTTTTAATGGTGGACGCTTCCGACGTGGCAGTTAGAGCAGTGTTCCAACAGTATCTTCATGGCAAATGGTGTCCAATTGAGTTTCTCTCTAAAACTCTATCGCCTGCCGAAAAACGATATAGCACATTCGGCCGAGAGTTACTGGCCATCTATCTCTCAGTCAGGTACTTCCGTTATTTGCTCGAAGGTCGTCAGTTTTCCATCTACACTGACCCCAAACCACTCACGTATGCAATGACATCCAGTGCTACACACTCACCTCGAGAAATCAGACATCTTGCCTTTATCTCTGAGTTTTCCACAGACTTAAGACACATTTCTGGCCAGAACAACGTCGTTGCCGACGCTCTATCAAGAGTGTCTGTAAATGCATCGTACACCACAAACCCTTCCATATATTTTTCAGCACTGGCTACGTCACAAGCAGTGGACCCGGAACTCCAAATGCTCAAGGCATCGTCGACTACACTTACTCTGAAGGACATCCAGATGAACTCATCTTCCACAACACTGGTCTGTGACACTTCAACAGGCACAAATCGTCCCTATCTAACCCCCGAGTTTAGACGAAACGTATTTGACATGTATCATTCTTTATCCCATCCAGGCATTCGCGCCACACAACGCTTAATTACAGCACGCAATGTGTGGCCCCGAATGAACACAGATGTTCGCCACTGGGCCCGTACATGCCTGAAGTGTCAACGAGCCAAGATGCATCGGCACATAACTACTCCGATCTCATCTTTTAATCCTCCAGAGGCAAGATTTGGACAAGTCCACATCGACATCGTCGGTCCTCTTCCTCCGTCAGGAGGACATCGATACTTATTAACCTGCATTGGTCGATTTACACGTTGGCCTGAAGTCTGCCCCATCGCAGACGTAACTGCGGAGACGGTCGCGAAAGCGTTCTTGTCCACCTGGATAAGTCGCTTTGGTGTGCTGACAAAAATCACAACGGACAGAGGCCGACAGTTCCAGTGCCGATTATTCGCGAAACTTGCACAACTGCTCGGCGTTAACCATATCTCGAGGACAGCATACCATCCTTTCCAATGGCCTCGTCGAAAGATTCCACCGGCAACTGGAAACGGCACTAGAAGCTTCAGATATTACGTCGTGGACAGAAACCCTTCCTATGATCCTTCTAGGACTCCGCACAACACTAAAGGAGGACACCAACTGCAGTGTAGCAGAGTTGGTTTACGAATCTTCACTCCGACTACCAGGCGATTTTTTTGTGGCATCACCAGACACCGAGTTGCCCTTGACTACATTGCACGGCTTAAAACCGTGATACGGTCTCTTCAACCGGTACCCTTTCGCAAGCCACACCAATCGCAAGTGTTCGTGAGCCCCTATCTGGAAACGGCAACCCATGTATTTGTGCGCAACAACGCAGTGCGACGACCACTACAACCTA
>JAZHYW010011049.1:0-11744 GCA_037355805.1 Ixodes ricinus | reverse complement strand
CATGTGTATGGGCGCAGCCATGACTGACCTTCACTTTTTCTTCCTCTCATTTGGTACGCATCACTCCATTCCTCTGGTCGCGAGAAAAGTTATTGAGTTCTATACACAACAGTGTTATCGCCAAAACCGTGTCTTGGAGTTAATTCTTTATTGCCCATTTGAGCGGCCATGGGTATCTCGGTGAGGTGACAGAAAACCAGTTTATGCGACTTACATCTGACACTCGGGAAAAGGGTATAATAAGCCCTTTTCCCGCGAAGTGCGCTACCAAAAGCGTTGCACGATGGGCGAAACCCTCCCTAGGTCGTCTTTATTTGGATTAATGTTTCTGTCATTTATTGAAATAAGATTAATGTCAAACGATCAACTTTGACGGTGTCGGCTTTAATAATACTGCGACTCCAAGCTTCCACTGTGCTTTTTACACCGTCAACTATTGATAAGCAGCCAGGATCACATCTCGTGAAGTTCCCTCGCACTTTTCTTGCAAGTGCCCGCAATTAGTGTTACGAAATAAAATGAAGCGAGATACTCACTGCTGCCCTGCCATATTCTTTTGCCGGCCTACAGAGAGTGGCTTTCTTGCGGCCTTTTCTCTCGCCTAGGAGTAACGGGACTTTTCTGAGCCGCGTGGCGGTGCGACCACTACCTTGCCCAACACTGCCTGAGCCACCCTGAACAACTGTTCTCCGATCACTGCGATTGAAAATGTGTGCCAATATACTTACCTGAAATAACTGTGGCGTGCCGATTGAAATATGTTTTGGCTTACGATAATTAAACGCTTGTCTACAGAAACTCGTTTCTTCAAGAAACGAAGAGGAAGAGGTGTTCCGCGTAATTCCCTGCAGGCTGGCGGCCTCATGACCTGTGGTTCTAATTACTCTGGAAACTTCTCCAGTTCGACCCCGGAGCAAAGAGGCCAACACGGTGAGATGGAGGTGCCTCTCAGGGGGAATTAAAGCGCTGTAGGAAGGGTAGGGTTAAAGCGACCCCTTCGAGCTGCGGCCGCATGCATGGCGCAACTACTCCCCGTGCAAATACCGTAAGAGATCGCGTCTGTTCAAACTAGCCCGGCCATGGTTCTTCCAACTGCTGAACGAGGCAAGCGCTTGTTCATCAGCACACCTGGCTTTAAACCTATTAACTTATCAGGAGAATAACGCGGAGGGAAAACTTGCGCCGCAGAACCCATGAATCATCGACTCAAACCACGCCGCCGCCCGTTCCGATCTGGATGAGCATCGTACCGCGGCGTGCAAAATTTCTCGCCATCGGAGACACCTGGGGTGCTATGTTGCGCTTTTGGACTCCCAGGAGACTAGGGAGAAGGAAGTGACGTAGGTGTGAATGAACGTATCTTAGCAGATGACGGTATCTTAGCAGATACCGTCATCAGCGACTCCACCAATCAACGTCCAAAGAGCGTTGTTGACGTCACTTCCTTCTCCCTGGTCTCCTGGGAGTCCAAAAGCGCAACATAGGGCCCCAGGTGCCTCTTGGAGCGTGCAAAATTTCTCGCCCACATCGGAGACACCAGGTGCCTCTTGGAGTAGTTTAACTTTCCGCCGCCTAAACATCCAACAACAAATTACTTACGCTGTATTCGCACAAAGAAGGTTTTCTACACAGAAAGGAGACGTCAACACGTTTCGAGGTTACGTGCGCCGCATCACGAATTCTTGCTAATCCCAGCATTCCGCCGTCCCGCCGAGAGCTATAGGATTGTCCCACCGTTCCGGCGAGAAAATAACATGGCGTCGAACGGCAAGTTCGATGTTCTGTGTAAAAAGCATGGTGGAAGTTTTGAAGTCGTCGCTTTCTTGCACCAACAGCGCTAAGGTTGACAGTCTGACATTGGGATTAATTTTTCTTTCATCAACGGAAATAAGAGGGGCGTCGGACTGTCAACTTTGACGTTTGCTTAAGAATGCAGCGACTTCAAGAATTCACCATGCTTTTCACGCACATCTTCAAACTAATCGAACTCATCGAAGTTACGTGACTCACGTAACTTCAAAACACGGTGACCTATATTCCTCTACCATGGAGAAAATATCTGTCGTGTGAGTACACCACAGAGCAATGTCAGGCTGTCAACTTTCACGCTGTTGGTCTAAGAACGTGAGGACTTGAAGCTTCCCACATGCTTTTTGCACACGCCATCAAACTTGCCGTTCGACGTTATCTTTGTTTTTCTGGCCGGAACAATGAGGCAGTACGGGGATTAGCAAGCAATGCATCCGCGGTGTGGCGCACGTGAGTTCGAGGTGCGGTGACGTTTATTCCTTTCTGTGGAAAAATTTCCGTCGTGTGATTACACAATTAAGAGCTTCGCCATGAGATATACATGGCGGCGTGGGATAGCCGGTTCTCGCATGCAGTGCTGCGCAAAACTTACTTCGATGTAGGGAAATGTAGCCTGACATTCCCCCAAGACTACTTTATTTACAAACCGACATTGTTAAAAAAGAGAGCAAAAAAAGTTGGCTTTCATTCGGGGAAGTTAGGTAAACTCGAGAGGCTGGGTTGTGATCGGAGAGTCAAGACCTGACCACGCAGTTCGACCATTAGGCCCAGGAATAGCACAAAAAGTGTCAAAGACGAATCATCTTGTGGCGGCGTTAAGTTAATGGGAGCACCGTACATTCCCAAGGTGAATGCAAGTTTTCCTAAAAAAAACAAAGAGAAGAAGGCCTAAACGAGCCATTAGGCTTAGCGTGCGTGGTGAAGGGGCAGTTAGAAGAGAGACATTCCGAGCTATGGGCTTCTCGGCACATCGATAATAACTTGTTTGCACCAAGTGCGCTGGTATCCCGCATAATTAAGACTTTAAAATTATAATATTTATAAGCTTGTTTACTGTCATAAGACAATTTTACTTTTTTTTTTAAATCTCAATTCCGACAATTAAGTAGTTTGAGAAGTGAAAGCATAGCGAGAGGTAAAAATTTTAATCTTTACAAAAAATAAAATGTTTGGGGGGAGTTTTTTAAATGAACGACAGCGCAAACGGCAAGCTTGGCGGATATTTTGTTTTGTATTGCAAGTTACTGATAATTGGAGCGGCCAAGGCGAAAACCAACGTTTCTGGCCCGTGGGAGATCGCATATGTTTGACTGCTCGCTATGCCTTTCACTTCTCAAACTACTTCATTAGAACTCTTCTGTGACACTTTCAAAATAGATTTTACGACGCTTAATACATTGAAAAACGTGTATTTTAGAACACTTTTGAGTGAAAAAAGTCAAGCTTTTTGTCTTTGATGGCTTTTGGCAAAGCTTGCCAAGCTCTTACATCTGACCTAGATACGGTATTTTAATGACCTTGATATCACAAAAAAAAAATCTCCAATCTAGATCTTTTGGGGCATATAAATTCAATAACATATGTACAAAATAGAATCCGTAATACAGAGGGTACCCCCCCCCCCCCCACCACACACACCCACACACAATAAAATTTAGTTGTTTTTTTGTTTTTTTTACCGCAAAAATAAACTACGTTTTCACGAAACCTCATTTCGCGGCCAAATGTAGCTTTAGCGCGGTCCGAACCAGATACCAAAGTTTCATCACTAAGTGTTATCTTATTCAAACGTTATACGAGATTTTCTTAAAATTTTAATGGGAAAATGGCGACCGACACAGCTCTCGAGTACATGGAGCTCTATGACGCGAGTTTCCGAAAACGCGCAAAAATGAGCCTCATCTTCAGATTAAAAATTTCAAGAAATCACTTATAACTTCTCAATAAGGTAATGGTTAGTGCTGAAACTTTGGCATCTCGCTCGGACCGCTAACGCTGCATTTGGGCGGAGAATAAGCGTTCCACGATGCTTAGTTCATTTTTGCGGTGAAAATAACTAACTTTTTTTTTTAAATTATTACGGGGGCCACGCCGTACGTTTGAATGGGCAAATGTTTCGAAAACCTAGCAAATTTATAACATATTTTCTTAAAAACACTTTTTTTTACTTCGTTTTACTAGTAACAACGTACGATATGTGTTTTATCAAAAAATATAAATAGAAAATATAGTATTTTGTTCGTATTTCTTGATGGAAACTTGAAACTTGTCAGTAGCGCGTTGTGACAGCTTCCTCCCATTTGGTGATATTCTGGTTAATATTATCGCATTTATATGGGTAATTATCTCAAATTAATACATTTAACAAGATTCGAGATTTATTTTCAGTTATATACACAAAATACTGTATCTTTTATTTACATATCATAATCAGTCACGCTCATATCTTGGTATAGATTTTAAAAAAACGAAGCAAATGTAAAAACAAATTTTAATTTGTACATATAATATTAAAATTATATCAAATAAAAATAGCTACATTTGAGCTGTCTTGTAATATCCAGGTTATTAAAATATCTTAAATAGGCCTCACACAAGAACTTGCAAAGCCTTGCCGAAAGTCATCAACGGGAGATTGTTAAACATTTTGGTCTATTTTAAAATACAATATTATTTTTTTTTCATTTCATTTAGCATAATAAAATCTACATTGAAAGTGTCACAGAAGAGTCCTAGTGCAATAGACCCTTTTCAAAAGTCAGAGTCGCCTTCCATGGTGAGGCGATCATGCTCGGCTAAATCAACTGGTGGGCTAGTTGATTAAACATGATGTGAAAAAGCGCAAATGATCAGGAAGAGAAGAAGGGGACAGAAGAAGGAGAAGAAGGGGAAGGTAGTCATCAACGTACCTCAAAATACGTGAAACCTGGTTCGTAGGTATGCACGATTGATGCCTTCTTGGAGCTCTTGAGGTTCTATACCATTTTTCCACAATGGTTACTTTCAACGGAATTTCCTATACACAAAAGAAATGAATATGTATAGGATCGAGCGTCGCACCAATGCTCTGTGACATTTTCCTATCGCATTGTGATCGTGCCATAGCACAGTGCATACATACGAACCAGGTTTCACGTATTTTCAGGTACGTTGATGACTACCTGGTATTACTTCTTGACCAACCAGATATAAGTACCAGCCTAGTGGTCGAAAGCATACGCAATATCTTTGCCGATAACGCTCAAGTGCTAAAATTTACACATGAGTTACCAGCAGAGAGCGTGCTTCAATTTTTGACCTGAAGTTCACATTTCAAAATACTTGCTGGATGTATTCACCACGGTCAAAGAAACGCCTTCTTCCTTTTGATTCGGCACATTTTGAGATTATAAAAAGAGCGATTGCAAAGAGTTTTTTTAGAGCGGCACTCATGAAATCATGCTACCACACGGCCCAGAAAAGCTTCGACTCGCAGGTTGAACGACTCCAGGATTCTGGATATCCAAGTTCATTTCTGTTTGACATCTCTGAATGCTTGGCGTATCGCAACAGAAAGAGTGAAAGACATGGAAAGAAACCTAGGCATGCCGTTGTTCCGCACATCCATCGCCTATGTCACAACTTGAAGAGGATAGCACTCGAGGTTTGAAATACCTGTTATTCTTTCGGCACCGGAGAAACTCAAGAGACTTTCACGCCAAAAGACACCACTGACAAATGTGACGCAAGACACGTGCACAAGTATACCAACTCCTGCGTTGGCGACGTCTATCAAATCCCGTGCACTTGTGGAAAAGTTTATGTGGGACAAACTGGCCGGTGTGTAAATGTGAGACTGCAGGAGCATGCCCTTTCGCTCAAATCGACACCATCTGGCCGCTTAGCTGTACACGTGCGAGACTGCGGTTGTTCCCCAGTGTTCGACGATACGTTGAATCTCCCACATGGGAGCTCGTGAACTATGTGAGGCAAAAACATTTTTTTTTTGCCAAAAGGAGCGTCATATATTAGCGCCCCGTGTATGGCACTGTCAGCCAAAAAACGCTTATACTTGGAACAATTCACATGACTTTTCTCAACACCTACATTTTTATTTGATGATGTTTCTTTCATTTATTTATTTATTTAAAAAAAATGCTTTCAATGTGCTTATTTTCCTTTCCTTTTCTCTTTTTCTTTCTTATTTTCGATAAATCTTCTTTATCACTCATGATTCCCTCGCTTACTTTTTGTCAATTTCTAATTCCTTCAATACACGTTAGTTGTAAGTAAGCGCTCTGTCCTGCCCTTCTTCTCTTCCTAATGATTTGACCTTTTTCACATCATAAATCAAGCACCCTCGATTTTGTGAATCAAAGGTGACGTCAAAGGACCAACATCTTTTTCCCCTTTCTCCTTTGTGCTTTCGAAGACGTTCGCTTTTGTTGGTGTGGAGAAGCTGTGCAGTGCCACCATTAAAGCGTCGCGTTTGGCTCTGCACAGGGTGGGTAGACTGACTTCCGGAAAGGGTCTATTGCCTGAAAAGTGACAAAATAGCGAGCGGTTAAAATGTGCGATCCCCGACAGGTGGGAGAAACGCGTCCGTTCTGGCCTCGGCCACTTGAACTGTAAATAACGCGAAAACAAAACAATCCGCCAAGGTTGCCGTGTGCGTTCTCTTTCATTTTGAATAGACCCAAAAATGATATACCGTATTCTTGTAAAAATTAAAATATCGACACCAAAACCGCGCCTGAATTGAAATGAAAACACCCACTAACTTAGTCGGCACCTCAAGAAATACCGTTGTCTGTAGGCACAGCTTTTATTTAGGCACTTTCATTTAACCAAAAACGCCTTCCTGCGAAACAGTATTTTAAGAGAAAAGCCCCGGGACTGGGGAGAAAACAGGGGCGACACAACAAACAAACAAACAACCACCACCAGCTAGCCTGAGCCCATATCTTTTTGTTCGTTGAAACAGTATTCTGTAACATTCAGTCGCTTTTCAATTATCGTATTGATCAGATAAATTAATCGCCAAGCGTCGCTACCTTTCTAACAGACGCCCTTGTCAACCTGAGGCTTTGAAAGAGAGGGCCTGCTGAACGTTAATGGCGAGCTTTTCTTTTTTTCTTTAATTCTCGCAAAATTAACAAGTAAGAACCAACATCTTTTTTTCTCACTTCGCGACGCCTTGCACAGAAGCATGCAGAAATTACTGCCTCGCATAGCAGAAGTAAAGAGGTTTGGTAGATCGGTCCGATACCCCCGATAGTATGCATGCGCCAAGGCGGTGGCGGGGTATCGGGTATCGTTATCGGAGTCGTCGGAACGATCGACTAAAACTCTCTACTATCTGAAAATCAAAGCTACCCAGCTTTTGGCATCCTCCGATAGATGAGCTGGCTGGGCTAGCTTGTCTTGCTTAGCAAAACTGGGCAGCGCTGGCACCGCGTGGCGCGGGCGAGGACACGCCGAGAACGTGAAACGTGCACAGGGGAGGGGACTAGCCAGAATATCGGTGCCACGGGCCATTCCACAGTTTCCCGGCCACACGAATCGGTGTCGCCACCTAGGCGTCAGATTTTAAGCTCCTTCGAGATGGCCGCCGTGTAGCCTCATCCTTTAATTATCTGGCGTGCCACACTTTCGACACAAACACTCAAAGCGCGGGGCGCCGCCAAATACATTAGTGCGGGCGCGAGCCGCGGCCAGCGGAGGACGGGTCCCGCCACCGACGCGTTGCGTTTTCCAGCAGCACACCAGATGCGCCGGTCAGGGGCGGGCAGAGAGAGACTCGGGCGCGGGATGGGCGCCGAAGGACGTGTGAAGTTTCCAGCGGGGCTTCCGAGCCGCTGAAAAGCGAGCAGCGGATGCCGCGGAGACAATGGGTGCACCGCGAGAGCGGAACGAGTAACGGTGCCCTGTGGGAAAAAACGAAGGAGTCCGGCGAGCGGCGACAAAAGGCAGTCAATATGGCCAAGTGGGCAGCTGCCGCTCGGCCGTGCTTCGCTAGCGCATCCCGGGAACCGTCATGGCGCACGGAAGCGTTAAACGTCGCTCGGCGCGCGTGTCTTCCTCTAGCGTGATCGGGCAGAGGAAATCCCGGGCTCGGCCACGGCGGTCGTGGCGTGCGCGGACGGCGCGCTAACACGGGGACTGCGCCCGACGAAAGCAAATGTGGAACCCTCTCACCTTCCCACATCAACTAGGCTTCATCTCTTCTTTTTTTTTTTATTGTAAAGTGCTTGCTTGCTATACTCTGTTCCAGCTTGTGTTGTACCGCAGGAAAGGCTACAAGCGCGAGCTCCTTGCTCTAAAGCACATCTCGGCGGCACACGCTCTCGTGCACCAAGGACAGCTGCCAACGCTATGAGCTCGCGCTTCTAGCCCTTTGCGGTACAGCCATGGGCGTACCAACCGGGGGGCAAGGGGGCGCTTGCCCCCCAGTTCTCAGAGTGGGGGGCAAGGCATCTATTTTGCCCCCCCCCCCCCCCCAGAAAAAGCCGCCACTGGGCAGGACAAACACTGGCCGGCGGCGCCCAAGGGATACCAAGTCAAAGAACAAAGAGCGGGTTGGTGAAAGTACAAGAGTCAAAGAAAGAATAAAAACACTTGGGGACAAGGACAAACAGCACAGTTCTTTCAACTAGCATCACACATTTACTCATGTCTCCTTCAACACGTACTATCTCTCTCCTAACTTTTGAAACTAATGAGAAGTTACGGAGAATTTAATATATTTATGTACGCCTGGAAAAAGAGCGAAATCCCCAAATATACTAGAAGATAAATCAAAGAAAATAAGAAACAGCATTGACAAAATCAGATAGAGGGCCCTTTGACTAATTCAGCTCTGGCTTCAGGTAGTTCGTCTTCAATCTGGACAACCCAAGAGAAGGAGCAGCGATGTTGTGTTCGTCACCGGCTATCCTGTATGCTTCAAATAACCTCTCGGCCGAGCTTGTTCTTGTGTCTTCCAATTATGCTGGTGTCCTGGAACCAGGGCTTCACAGTTCTTGCAGAGGCGTCTCCTCGAAGCTGGTTATCCGCAAGGTCTTCTGAGCACTATTCTTGTTCAGTTAATTTTAGCCACCCAAGGCCCCGTGCTCCACGTAGTAGGCCTTTGCATGTTATCTCCATACCATATGTGCACAACTCTGCACACAGACTGAAGGGAATTGCAGCGCGCTTCAACACATCAATTGTGTTCTCGTGCAAGTTGCGCCTAAAACAACTTTGCAGACGAGTGAACAACAACGACGACCCCAAAGGATGTTCCATCAAACATGCCAATCAGACCGTTCCCTGTGAAGAGGGGTGGTATACTCCATCCCTTTTAAATGCGGTGACCAATACATTGGTCAGACAGAGGCGTTGCCTGAACACTCGCCTACGAGAGCACGTCCTCGAGGTTTCCCGTGCTTCAAGCGACTCTTTTCATCCAATAGTTGTTCATCAATGCCTCTGCAAGAACTGTGAAGCCCGGTTCCAGGACACCGGCATAATTGGAAGATACAAGAACAAGCTCGGCCGAGAGATTATTGAAGCATACAGGATAGCCGGTGACGAACACAGCATCGCTGCTCCTTCTCTTGGGCTGTCCAGAGTTGCGATAAACTACCTGAAGCCAAAGCTGAATTTGTCAAAGGGCCCTCTATCTGATTTTTTCGATGGTGTTTCCATTTTTCTTTCTTATTTTCTTTGACTTTATCTTCTAGTATATTTGGGGATTTTGTCCTTTTTCCCAGGCGTATATAAATATATTAATTTTTCCGTAACTTCCTCATTAGTTTCAAGAGTTAGGAGGGAGATAGTACGTATCGAAGGAGACATCACTAAATGTGTGTTGCTAGTTGAAAGAACTGTGGTGTCTGTTTTTGTCCCTAAGTGTTTTTATTCTTTCTTGGATTCTTGGATACCAAGTGCACCACCCCCGGCCCTAGGGGGGGGGGGGTCTGGTTTGCCCCCCAACTCAAAAACAAGTTGGTACGCCATTGGGTACAAGATAAGGTGAAACGAAGTATAAAAGCCACTCTTCGACGGCTCTACACATCTCGGTGTCTGTGCGCGTTGTTCGACCAATTTTCACCGTGGCCTTCGTTGTTCGCAGAAAGACCAAAGACCGAGAACTCCCGTTTTACATTCCGTTTTCTTCATTCATAACCACTAACTTTTCGTCGTACGAATATCAATATCAACAGCGCAAGGCCTAATCCCGACGGAATGTCTGACGAGTCTGAATATCCAACGAGACGGTATATACAACGGGCCTTATACCCTATGTTACACGGATTAACCGCGGTTAAGTTTAACCTCAGTGAAACTTCACTGCGGTCATGGATGCCCTGTAAATTTTAACCCCATTGATCGGCACCCTTTAAACAATTATTGAATCGATTAATCCGTCGATTAATTTCCAGGCATTATTGCGACAACAGAGCAAGAAAACACCTTTCCTTTTCTGTATCTCTTGTGATAAACGCCGCAATGTGCATTTTCAGCTGGTGATAAGCATGTGCGGTTGAGTGCAGTCAAAGATACTCGCGGATTTGTATTCCACCGACGAAAGCATGCGGCCAGAAACCGAGGGAGAGGAGGAGACGAGAGCGCATGGTGACGTCAGAATGCCGAGCTCTGATTGGAAGGATTAGTGGGTAGACCCGAAGCTAGCTGCCTTTGGCCCACTGCACTCGTCGAACGCGTTCAGAATTCGAAAGCCAAACGCCGGACGCCGGCGTTCCGCGTTCGAACGCGTTCGACGGGTGGAGTGGAGACAAAGGCTGCCAGCTTCAGGTCTACCCACTAATCCTTCCAATCAGAGCTCGGCCTTCTGACGACCCGCAATTACAATTATCTGAGCGAAATATCAGACATCCGACGTCACCGGTTGACTTGAATGCGTGACGTCATGTGCGTCAGCGCGAGCTTTCTCTGTATATTTCTGTATCACTACTGTCACCGTGTTCTTTTTGTATGAATTCCCCCTATGTAATGCCCGAAAGGTATGGGGTAAATGAATATTAGGGTATATTAGGGTAAATGAATAAATAAATAAATAAATAAATAAATATCTGACACTCTGACTTTGGCGCATCAAGTGCGGTTTTCGCCGTCTTGCACAGACGACGAAAATTTCCTATTTGCTACCTATCGTGGCCTATTTAAAGAACTGAGGGGAAGGTCCCGGGAAACCGAAATTATCTGTTTTACGGTGGTATATGAACCAGGAAGATGAAATAAAAGTACCTGGGTTATTTAACGAAGGACCGGGATTCCAAATAAGCATGTACGAGATCAGAATTTTCGAAAAACGTTTCACAACCACTTTAGCCATGACTAATGGTGTTGTTATTTGTGGGATTTCTACCGACGGACAAGATAGTTTTTGCGTTTTATGAATGGACAGAACAGCGATAAAAATAAACTTAAAAAACGTAAATGGAAAGTTTTTTTGTTTGTTTGTTTTTGTCTTGGTTTATTCGGGCATAAATTCAACCAGTTAATCGTAAGGTAAATTCAATCAATTAATCGTAAGGTTAGTTGATCAATTGCTCAGCCCGACTTTTAACTAAAGTATTATTACCCATTATTGGAAATTTCGCCTGTTAGGATATGCAAGTTTGTTGGAACACAGACACTGAATGACCTGGAAGGTCCCGCTACGATGAAAATATACGCCAATGCGGTTTTGTTTTTACTCTATGCGAAAATGAGTGGCGTAACGACCGTTTTATATATTCTCATATACTAGGAACATACGCTGGCCATACGGCCCAAAACTTTCGTAGAGTGGATGCGACAGGGGGCGACCTACTGCACAGCAAGATCGTGCTGGACTCTCCTGAAGTTAATCCGGTACTATTTTTAAACATTTCATCCTCATCGTATTCCCCCATCTCTCACGCCTCATCTTCCCCACAATTGACATGAGGTCAAGGTGGCGGGAAAAT